>JASJET010000124.1:0-232500 GCA_034092305.1 Diaprepes abbreviatus | reverse complement strand
AAAAAGAAATTTATTAACAAATTACCGATTTAAAATTTCATATAAATATAAGTATTATCATTCTGAAAAAGTATGTCAAACCTGAAATCTTATATTTCGAGAAATTCGATGTCAAAGTTGATTATTTAACCTCAATTTTCCGCTTTCCTAATTAAGATACAATGCTCAATTTTAATGGAAATTGATTTTATTGTTTTGTATTTTGAAGATCTATTAAAAAAAATTTTTTTTTCAATCATGGGCCGAGAAATCTTGCAAAAACTAATTTTTGGACCAAAAAAAAAAGGAAAAAAACAATATAATATGTAATATACAATTGAATATTTGTATGATTTTCTCTATAATTTTTTGTAAAAATTTTGTTAATAAACAAATTAATAATTAATATAACTAAACAAATTGTTATTATCCTATAAATTAATAAAACAACATCAATATTATAAATATTACTTGTGATGCATAAGTTTCCTTGAAGTGCCAATGAATAAATGCGCCTGAACTATGGCACTCGGTCGACTGCAGCCTGCAGCAGCTATTTTCTATTAGATTTTTGTGCAATTTTCGAAGGTTCGCAGATCGTATGGAAGTGTATTTCTGGGATCCAAAAAATTCACAGGTAAAGTACAAGTATTAAAAAGCATATTCTGCAAATTTGAGCCCTTAATATTCATTTGCCACGCCATTATGAATTTTAAAAAAAAAAAAGTTTTTTTTCATCCAAAATAATTTTTTTTTGAGATCGGAAATGATACATCTAAACGTAATCAAGAAAGTAACTGTAAGTTACAAATTTTTAGCTCTCCTTCGAAAATTTATTACAATTCAACACACAGACAGTAAAAAATGTTTTCATACACTACATTCTGAATTATTCCTCAACAAATTGCTGCGATATTTTAATGTCATTTATAGCAGTTTTAAAGACGCGAAATTATCCTTCATTTTCAAGTGAATTAAGAACAGAAAATTGTTTTATAAAAAATCCATTAATTATTGTTTTATAATTTATTACCGGAAAAATGTATTATTTTATTAAAAAACTAAACCTAGACGTATAAATATTTCTAACCTTCAAATGTGTAGTTGGTGTCTAAGGGTCCGACATGCGTATATAATTTTAAGATGTTTTTCGCACTACTTTATTCAATTGTAATAACAGACATTAAAAATTAGAAAAAAGCAATTAGATTCGATTTTTCTTTAAAAGTATATTTTATAGATATTGCTTTCAAAACAAGTATAGGAAAAATTATAAATAACTTTTTATAGTTTGTACCATTAAAAATGCTTATTTCAAGTATTTGCATATAAACCTTATTGTGTTATATATATATATATATATATATATATATATATATATATATATATATATATATATATGAATGTAAACGTTGTATTGCCTAATTAATTTCTATTTGGTTCAGACGAATAGTATCGATGACACATAGATATTCTCTCGCTGGAACAACTGTAACAGTAAACATAAGTTCTTAAAACAAGATAAAACTCTTTAAAAACATCTTAAGGGAGTCAGTTCCAAGTATTCATTACAAGGCCTTTGTGAAATTTTATTATTTAAATATCAATTGCTAATTATTTTATTACAGGTCTTCTTAACAGTAAAAAGGTTACTCGCTTCTATGACCGTTGATATTTACTTGGTGCGAATAAAATTTCTACAACTGTTAACTACAATTATAAGTGGTTCTATTATTGTGTAAATAAATAACGGTGAAAAATGTGCGTGCATGCAGCAGTAATAATAGTCCAAACAAAATAAATAGAAAAGTGGTAATTCTGCTAAATATTTTATTCATAGATAAGACAGAAGTTGTAAATCATGCAATTCTCTACAAATTACCATTCCTGAGATATCATGATTTCAAACTTCAAAATCCTAATATGAACTTTTATAGGACCTGGACACGTCATCAGACGTTTAATATAAGTAAAAATATGGAAGAATTAGTGTGTATGACTCACACAATAAATACGTATAAATTATACGATTCTGAGTGAATATACATTCAGTCCGTAATTCCGTTCACCAGTATAAAATTAAGCAACATATGTCTGCTACTTTAGTTTTTACGTAGATTCAAATATTCTGCCACAAGAAAACAAATTATCCCTATTTCTTAGCTTTCATAGGAAAATACAAAATTCTAAACTTAGTTGTACATTTTTAATATTATTATATACGGAATAACAGGTTAAAAACTTACCATTAAGAACAGAGATTTTTGTTTTAAATAAAAATTAATTACATCACAAATCAATTTTAATCACACACTCTCTTGTATATTAACTTTTCAATAGTATATTTAAAAGTCCAGCTAGAAGAATGGACACTACATTTTTAACCCTATAACTGCCTTGACTTGACTGAATGTGGAACCCAGATGGTGTATGTTTTAGGTACTTTAAGTGGCCTAAAAAGTTTGGGTCTTTTAATTGAAGTGATATCTTTCTGAAAAAATATTGTGATTCAATTTCAGTATCATCGGCGTATGAAATTGACATTCCATCAATATCTAGTTTTAACACGGAATTATTGTACACCAGGAAAAGAATGGGGTCAAGAACAGTGCCCTGTGGTACACCCATTTCAATTCTCAACTCACTATTTAGCGTCCTATTGACTCGAACTACCTGACATCTGTCCGTGAGATAACTTTTTAAGAGTTGTAGCACCGTCCCTCTCACTACATAATTTTCCAGCACATCAAGAAGCCTTTTATGGGAGACAGTGTCACAAGCCTTAGCCAAATCAATAAACACCACAATGCTTTTTTTTCCCAGATTCAAATTTTTACCAATCTCAGAAGTCAAAGTTATCATCGCATCGCTGGTACTACAACCCTCCAGAAAACTATATTAATGTGGTGAGGGAACATTGTTAGCTGCATATATATATATATATATATATATATATATATATATATATATATATATATATATATATATATATATATATGTTGTATTAATAATCTTTGTAAAAATGTTATTCCATTAAATAGATAACAACAATCTTTTTTAAGTCGATTAAAAATAGGTCTCCATAATTTAGATATTTAAAAATACGAAAATTACAAAGATTTGTCTACGTTTTAACAAAAGTACTCATGTTTCTCGTTCCGCAATGCGGTTTTGATAAACAACAGAATATTTTTTCGCGTTTTTGAAATAAAATTTGTAAATGGGTTAATAATTTTGTAATTCATTCATCTGGGCTGAAATTAATTTTATTTTCTTCAAAATTTTAGTTAATGTTCTGTGACTGATGCATGTTGGTCTAAAAAGTATATTTATTTAATAATACGGTCTAAAAATTTCTAATATCAAGATCGTTGGACTAGAAAATAGATAGTGCGTGTATCTGTTTTACCAACCACCTAGTTGTAGTAAAATCTTAGATACATTCTGTAATATGTTAACATAACGACAACATTGTAATAAGTATCTATCTTGTGGTCATAATAAAACCATTCAAGCACGTAATTTACTGTTTTTGAAGGAAGGTAGATGCAAATATCTCTTTCATATTTCTCATAATTTATATGATGCAGAAATAATTTCTTTAAATTTTTTAAAAATATTTTTTAGCTTTTTTGACAGTAAGGGGATGTTTTTTTTTATTGACATGCGAGGGTGAATATCAATACAGACGAACTATAAATATATAGCAATTGCTGTTCTATAATCAGCTAAAACTATGGCTCATCAACACAATTTTTTTCAGATATTTTATAATTTATTTCCATTTTTCTTGCATGGGGATGGTTTTACTCTGTCTACAATTTTCTTTTATGTCACTGATTTCTTTTTTGAGAAGTTAGGTGACTTAAGCTTTAAAATGAGATAAGATAAACTTATTTATCTTCTTTCATTGTCGAGATATTAGATTTTTAATGTCAAAACTTTTATTCAACTGAAACATATAACTACTAGGGTGGTTCGATAAGTTCTCGGCCTGAAACAGAGATGGCGCTAGTGGGATCAAATAACTATAATATTTTGTAAGCATTAACCTTGAGATGACGCCCTGCAAAGTTTCAGATGTTTGCGTGCAGTTGCTTGTTTGTGGCGATCGAGTGAACATATAAGGTTCGATATTTTGTGAAAGATGGATCAAATTGAAGTTCGAGCGGTTATAAAGTACTTTGTTTTAAAGGGCTTAACTCCTACGGATATTAAAAATGAGTTAGATTCTACTTTAAAGGATTCTTCTCTTTCGTTTTCGACAATAAAAAAATGGGCTGCTGAATTTAATCGTGGTCGTACATCAATTCAAAATGATGAGCGCTCGGGACGCCTAAAAACCGCTACAACTAACGAAATTGTCACACAATGTCATACTTCATGACCGCCAAAAAGAGAAAAACCGGAAACATTCTCGGGTGCAAGTATCTGGTACACCGACGGTTCAAAAACTAGTGAGGGTACTGGAGCTGGGATATATGGGCTACAACCGAGGAAGGAATTAACCCTTCCCCTTGGAAAATACTCAACAGTATTCCAGGCAGAAATATACGCAATCTTACGGTGCGCAGACGAGATAAACAGGAGAGCTTACAAAGGGAAGCAAATCCACATTTACTCTGACAGCCAAGCAGCCCTAAAAGCCCTCAAGGACCAAAAGGTATCATCGAAGCTAGTTTGGGAATGTCAGAGTGAGCTGGGAATTCTGGCAAAAGACAACAGAGTTATGTTAAAGTGGGTACCAGGACACGAAGGTATACATGGAAATGAAAAAGCTGACGAGCTAGCTAGAACAGGATCAGCATCTCAATACATTGGTCCAGAACCGGCCTTTGGGGTGCCGCGGCGCGCGGCCCGAGAAGCAGTCAAAGAATGGATCAAAAGAGAGCATAAAAGACCACTGGATGACCAGACAGGGTTTAAACCACAGCAAGCTATTTATTGGGAATCCTGACCCGAAACTGGCAAGGAAATTACTACAAATGAGTAGGAACCAATTAAGGACTATTTCGGGTATAATGACGGGACACATGGCCGTCAAAGTACATCTGAAAAGAATGAATATATAACGGAAACCTCGGCTGCAGACTATGTGGACAAGCCGAGGAAACGGTGAAGCATATTGTAATTTAGCTACTTCTGCTAAATTAATTATTTATTTATTCAATCTTGTAAGAGGACAAATGAATTACAACGTGCTTCTCACTCGACATCTTTATTCTAACTGGCTACATATACATGGACGTACATTTATGTATTTTCTTAAATATTCTACATCCCTCTTTCTTTAGATGAACTATTAGTATAACTACAACTATGTAACTAAATTAATCATACTCATTTAGTCTTGGAGGAGGTTTTGATATGCGTCCTGATGACGTTATGCAAGTTTTTTTAATTATTTTATTCTCCAAGTCTGAATCAGATGACTCCTTATCACCAACTTCAAACTCTATACATTCTTTATCATAACTCTTCTCACTAATATTTTTACGACTTTGTCTTTCCTGATTTCTAATTACACTTCTTAATGTTCCATTATTTTCACTTATAACGTTACTTTCACTATTAACACTGCTATTATCTAAATTATTTTTCTGCTCATCGTTCTGTCCTAACTCTATATAATATCTTATTTCCTTCCTTTCAATATTATTTTCTTTCTTTTTTGCCGATAAAGAATGGCTTTGTGAAAAATTATTTTCATTTTCTGTAAATGGTTTTAAAAATCTACGATTTCTTATAATTACAGAGCCATTATTTATTTGCACCTTATAACATCTGTTTCTTACACTTTTTAATATTTTCCCTGGAAACCAATTACATTTAGGTTCTACTTGTATATACACATTTTGACCTACACTTAATTCAGGTAAGTATCTAGTTCTATTAGTATTATAATATTTTTGTTGCATTCTTTGATTTTTTTGAATAATATTTTTATTATAGGTTTCAGCTATTTTAGGTTTAGATTGCATTTTTGTTATCATAACCTTGGTTCTTATTTTCCTTGACATAAGAATTTCAGCAGGAGAAATATTTTGATATATAGGAGTTGATCTATAATGAAGAAGAGCTAAAAAAATATCTTTTTTATCATCTAGAATTTTTTTAAACATTTTTTTAACTGTCTGTATATGTCTTTCAGCCATACCATTTGATTGTGCATAGGTAGGTGAAGATATTATGTGTTCAAATTCCCAATCTTTAGTAAATTGCTTAAATTCTTGTGAGGTAAATTGTGGGCCACCATCACTAACTAAAGTTACAGGAATACCATGTCTAGCAAAAATATTTTTAAGATTTTTAATAGTTGAACAACTTGTTAAATTATTCTTAAGATCTGCTACTTCAATATATTTTGAATAATAATCAATTACCAAAAGATATTTACGACCTTTTATTTCAAAAATATCACACCCCAATTTATTCCACGGTAAATCTGGTATTTCATTTGATTGTAAGGGTTCTTTATTTTGAGAATTGGCATATGTTAAACAAAGATGACAATTTAAAATTCTTTGTCTTATTTGATCAGTCATTCCTGGCCAAAATAAAGAATCCTGTGCTAATTTCAAACATTTATTATAACCTAAATGACTATAATGAATTCTTTCTAACATTTCTTTTTGCATTGATGTGGGAACTACTATAGATCTATTTTTAAAAATTAAACCATCCGAAATTGTTAATTCTGTTTTAAAAGGACAAAATATTCTTAAATGATTCTTTATTTTTTTATTACAATTTGGCCAACCATTTAAAATAATTGCTTTCAGATCTTTTAAAACTGGATCTTTTTCAGTTTCTAATTTTAATTGATTTATTTTATCTGGTGTTGCATTTAATTCCATGTTAATTGTACACACCTGACTTTCAATATCCTCATCAAACTCATTTATTTTATTATTTACTAAAAATGCATGTGATAAAGCATCTGCCAATAACAAATCTCTACCCGGTTTATACTGAAGTTCAATATCAAATTTTTGAAGTTGTAATAACATTCTCTGTAATCTTGGTGGACATTTACACAATTGCTTTTTAAATATCGATATTAAGGGCTGATGGTCTGTTTCCACCACCACTCTTTGACCAAAAACATATTGATAAAATTTATTTAAACCAAAGCATATTGCATATAATTCTTTTTCAATTTGTGCATAATGCATTTGAGTTTCTGTTAATGCTTTTGAAGCATAAGCACAAGGTAAATTGTCCTGCATAAGACAAGCTCCTACACCTGATTTTGAAGCATCTACTGAAATAACTATTCTTTTATTCATTTTAAAAAACTGTAAAACAGGTTTAGTAGTTAAGATTTCTTTTAACATTCGGGTCAGTAAGTCTGGAACCGGGAGAAATACTCACTCACTCCTTAGCAGGACTGGCTCGCTGGACGAAAACTCCCTTCAAATAACGAGGTCAGAGCAGCGACAACCGCTTATTTTGCAGAGTTGGACAAATTGCATTATACTATGGGTACTAAAATGTTAGAACATCGTTGATCTAAATGTATTGAAGTAAAAGGGAACTATGTTGAAAAATAAATAAAAAAAACATTTTCAAAAATCTTTTGTTTTCTTTATCAGGCCGAGAACTTATCGAACCATCGTCGTAGTTTCTCAAAATTGAAATCGATGGTCATCTTGAAATTTTTCTTAGGCCCAGTTTCACAACGTGTGGTCACCGAAAGGTTAAGAAAAAACCGATGGTTATTTAAAAAAATTGTTTCACCGAAAGTTAACCATGAGTTAAGTGTTACTTGCTTAACCAAACGAACATAACCTCATTACTTTGCTTACGCTTTTTATTTGTTGAGGGTTCGGATAGAATTAAAATTATTTGCGTTTTTGTTGAATAACCCAAAATAAGAAAGATGGCTAATAACGATATCAATGTTTATAGTAGTGATGAAGAAGCAGAAGACCCCGAATATTTAGACCACGAGTTGATTATTTTGAAGAATATGATTAATACGATTTTTTTTGCAGATTTAGATTAATGCTGAGAACCGGCTGTAGGCTGTATAGGTTCCTCCTCCCGTTTTGTTAATTTTCATTTTATTTTTTGAAAACTTTTCTTTAGTTTTTCTTTTTAAATTTCTATATTTTTCTTTCAAAACTATGACATTTCTGGTGCCATTTACTTACTTCAAGTGTGAGAATCACTCTTTTTACTTTCAATAATATTCTTATATTTGTCTACCAGAGATATAAGAATAATTTCTTCTTCTTTACAGAAATTTGCAGCTTTTTTCTCTCTTCTCCATGATTATAAAATTTTCGCAAATATTAGCTTTATAAAGGGTGTTTTTTTATAGAGGTATAGAACTTTAAGTTGGCAACACTTTTTTAATTGGCGGCTATTTTGTCAGCTGTCAAGTGATTTATGTTTAGTTTGGTTTGGCATTTTAACATGAATAGACTGACGCCTGAACAATGCTTCCAAATTGTGCAAATTTATTTTGAAAATCATGGTTCTGTTCGAAATACGTATCGTGCACTACGTCCATTTTACGGTCAACATAATCGTCCATCAGAGCAATTAATTCGATTAACTATGGAACGTTTTCGCACCATGTTTACTCTAAATGATAATACGCACCCGAATCAGTTTATCCGCCATCGTGCACAGGAATTGGATATGTGTCCATTTACTTTATGGAAGATTTTGCGGAAAGATCTTGGTTTGCGTGCTTACAAAATCCAACTCGTGCAAGAATTGAAGCCACACGATCACCTAGCAAGGCGTAGATTTGGTGAATGGGCCCAAAACAAGATTGCTGTTGATCGCGATTTTCATAAGCGAATTTTGTTTAGCTATGAAGCTCACTTTTGTTTGAATGGATACGTCAATAAACCAAACTGCCGTATTTGGAGTGATGATAATCCTCAAGTGTATGTTGAGACACCGTTACATCCAGAAAAACTGACTGTTTGGTGTGCTTTATGGGCTGGTGGAATCATTGGTCCGTACTTCTTTAAAAACGATACTGGTCAGAACGTTACAGTCAATAGTGACCACTATAGAGCCATGATTACTGACTTTTTCGTTCATCAATTGAACAACCATGATGTGCAGGAGCTGTAGTTTCAACAAGACGGCGCAACATGTCACACAGCTCGTGCCACAATTGATTTATTGAAGGAAACGTTTGGTAACCGCATAGTTTCACGTTTCGGACCCGTGAATTGGCCTCCAAGATCGTGCGACTTGACGCCGCTAGACTATTTTCTGTGGGGATATGTGAAGTCGCTAGTCTACGCCGATAAGCCCGAAACGATTGATCACTTGGAGGACAACATTCGCCGCGTTATTGCCGATATACGGCCACAAATGTTGGAAAAAGTCATCGAAAATTGGACCTCCAGATTAGACTACGTCCGAGCCAGCCGTGGCGGTCATATGCCAGCAGTCATATTTAAATTATAATGCCAGAAGGTTATCTTTCGAATAAAGTAAATTTCATATCAATTTAAAAAATTCACCTTTGTTTTATTCCATTTAAAAGTTCTATACCTTTATAAAAAAACACCCTTTATAATAATAAAATTATTTTCGAGGATTTTTTTTGAAATACCGTCGTAAAAATAGAGGTTATTTGTCAAACCAATCATTCTTTTTTATTTTTTAATTACGGCATTATACGTAATTCCCACGAATTTCATAAAATGTGAGTGACATTTTTTTAAAAGTCAGGTACCAACATTGATAAATAAAATTTGACCAATGGTTTCGTAACCAGCCCTTAATTCTTGTTTGTGAAACACCTACCTTTGAAAACTCATGGTTAATTTGCAAGTGTTGCAACTACTTCATGTTATCATCGATTGTGAAACTGGGTCTTAGAGCATTACCTTATAAACTCCCAATTAGCACACATTTTAGTTTCAAATAGGAAATCCACAAAATATGCAAATTTTACGGTCACTTTTTGGCGAATGTACCTTACATGAGCCGTGGTATACTTATGTTTTAAGTAAAACACTAATTTCGATGATTAATTGTAGATTTTTGCACTGACCTCTACTATGGATCCCTACTCTTGTCGGCTGCTAAAGCCAAAAAATGGCAAACCATGGGCGAAAAAATGCGTTTCTGCACATCGGGCGCCAGTCATATTTTTGGATGCTGACCAGATAAGGGCATGCGCATAAGCGACTTCCTGTTATCGATCGGTTGTTTTGTAGTGCCATCCGTAATCAGCACAGTATCGGCTTAACGCCATTTTTGTGTTTATTTTTGCTTTGTAAGTTACGTGCGATTTAAACGGATTTATAGCGTTTTAGGTGATTTATTTTATTTGTTTTTGTGTTTTTATTTAATATAATGGAATGTGTACATATTTTATTTGTTTTATTTTCTTTTTTCTCTATAGGGTTAAAAATGGTGTTGCTTTACGTTTTTGGATTTATAGTGTTTTCGTATAACATTAAATTTCCAAAACATGTAGTATGATATATTTTGAGCACTTTCCAAATGATTACCAAAATATAAACTGAACTTTTAAGCAATCAATTATTGAAAAAAAAAATCTGAAAATTCGCACCAAACCATAGAATAGTTTATTCTATTATATGAAAAAAGTGCATTCATCAATATGTCAAGAAATGGTACAATTTCTCCATCTATTCCATTACTAACATAAATAAAAACATACATCCTCAAAATGAAGTTGGAATATTTTAAAACATACATATATAACTTACAATAATTATAATGCATTATTATTTTGTTATATACATAAAATATTTCAGTACAAGGTTTATATTTTAGCCAGAATCGGCTATTGGCTCTATAATTTCTAAGCTCTGTTCGAATTATTTTTCCAAATTGCCAACGACTTTTTTCCAGTTACTAATTTGCACAATGTCCATATTCTTGCATAACCTCATCCACCTTATATTTAACCGATGTTTCCAACCAGCTCAAATGTTTTTTTTTTGTTCTGCAGCCAATCTGATTTATAATTTTGTATGTCTGAAGATTGAGGACATGACGTTAAAAAGCGTTGTTTATTATTAATACTGGTTTTGGAAGTAAATTCAGATTAGTTATGCCTGTACTCATTTTATGACATTGTCATGAATCCATGTTGTCATGGAAATCCTCACTTTGAAATCGTCAAATAAAAAATTCATTAATATGTTAACAGAAGCAAAATATTACGAAATAAGTTAGACAAATGTGAATTCTTTTGTCGGTATATTTTTTTTATTCACCCCCAGCAATGACCTTGTTCACTTATTTTATTTGAAATAACATTTTCATCATTTTGTCGAAAAAATTAATGAGATAAGAAAACATATGCTTCGTTCACCATTACGGCAGAAAAATATTATTATATAAAATTATTTTCAAATCCTGGATATCCGTTAAAAAAACCATTTTTTTATCAATATTTTCTTAAAAAATTTAAAAAAAAAGATAAGGAAAAGATGGTAATTATTTTTTCATAATTAGAGAATAAATTGCCGAACCTTAAAAATGTTTATTATTCACTCTCTCCCCACAACAAGAAAGTTAACGCACACAGACGGACACAATAGATTAGAGAAATAGTAAGATACATTTTTTTCACAATTTTACTTTCACAGTATAAGAAATGACTAAACTAACTCCCATCGGTAGACACTGACCCGATTATTCCCTTCTGCTTCAGATATTATTTGTGCCCATATGATATAACTCCCAGAACAAGAAAGTTACATGAGACCGACTTCTTTACTAAAGATTGCAACTTTGATAACTTGCTTCATTTAGACACCATTTATGACTAATTGAACTAACTAAATAGATTTTCGAAGTTCGGTCCTGTCGATGGTCACCTGATCATTTTGTAGTGCGCATGCCGACACCTGTTCTACAATGTTTACATTTTATTGTCGTAAATTTGCCGTTTTTGGGATTAAGCTTTGCAGATCTATAAATATTTTATCTATGGATTTTTGAAAATAAAACACTTGAGTTATAACGGTACATTTTCTTTATTTCAGAAATATTGAACTACATTGTCACCTATCGTTTTAAATTTAATGAAATATGCGAACTCGATTCTTCTATTCTAAAATATTGAATTTTCTTCTTTTTTATCGAATGTTATCATTTCAAATGATTTTTCTTTAACTACAGAAACAATCTTACAAGCAAACACACAAGTCGTTATATATGATGATCAGAAATTTTCATCTGAATGAGGCAGTTTGATGAATAAGACTGTTAATGAAAGAAAAACTTAATTTTCCTCAAAAAAAAACTATAATTAATAATGCTTCTGTATTTGCTTCTAAATTGTTCTATGTCGTTCTTAAAAAATTGTATTTAAGGTACATTTTTATAGTAATCAAGAAGCAGAACTTACGTACGTCACATGATTTGGGGTTATTCTTTCATTTGATTGATCACAAAAAGAGGGATACCGTTTTGGTATCATTGTAAGCGCATCCGTCTTCATGTGATCAGTTGTAGTGTTGATGAATACTAGCACCTTTTTAATTAAAAATGCATGTTGATGTAAAATGAGTAGTTCATGAACAATGTACATATATTGGCTAATAAATAAACAATTAAAAACTAAATTAATACACATTTTATACAACTAAACTGTGAGAAAAAAATTGGGCTGAATATCTATCTATATATCTATATATATATATATATATATATATATATATATATATATATATATATATATATATATATATATATATATATAATGCAACTTCTATCCTTAGAGTAGAATGTTTAGTGTGTATCGTGTTTTGAATTTTTAATTTATCGACGGTTTTATAAAACATTCTTGGTTAGTGTTGCTCTTGTGTTATTGAGTGATCCATCGAGATGTCGCCACTGTGTCTTATTTACTATTTTCCAACTGTAAAATCTGTTTATACGACACAGATGCGAGATGATGGTTTATACC
Source organism: Diaprepes abbreviatus (assembly GCA_034092305.1). Taxonomy (NCBI): domain Eukaryota; kingdom Metazoa; phylum Arthropoda; class Insecta; order Coleoptera; family Curculionidae; genus Diaprepes; species Diaprepes abbreviatus. Next base: position 219,593 of record JASJET010000124.1, on the reverse strand, counting down.
AAACGCAATGGCCTGACGAGTTCCATACCAGGAGAAAACAGCGCTATGGTCATTTTTCGGATATAACCGAGAATTTCTTATTTTATTATATATATATATATATATATATATATATATATATATATATATATATATATATATATATAGGAATCAATGACATAGTGTAATGAATTTGAAATTACAAAATTCGCTATGGTGGGCGGGGCCCTTTTTTCTCTCTAAATCTGAAGAGCTTTGGCCAGATTCTTGTCGAACGTTCAAGTTCACGGAAACTGCTTTAGAGCAAAGAAAGACCGTTTTGTCCACCTTAGTTCCACCTAGGGACTTCTTTTTAAATCTTCTTGATAGATTTTCCTCCTTGGATAAAATATTACGCATTTTGTGCAGATTTCTGCGTTTAATCTTGAATAAGAACACGCAGGATACTCTTTCGGGACCATTTTCCCTTTCAGAGCTGAATAAAGTTCTCATGTGTTTAGTTAAATACATTCAAAATATTGTATTTCGTGAGGAAATCAAAAGGCTGAAGAATAATCAGCCTCTTCCGAAGGTCTTTACGAAGTTAAACCCTTTCCTTGATGAACATGGGATCCTGAGGGTGGGTGGACGCCTATTGTATTCTCATCTGTCGTTTGAAAACAAACATCCCGCTCTTCTGCCTTGTCTTCACAGACTTACTACTCTTATTATTGAAGATACACATAATAAATTTTTACATCCCGGCCACCAGACCCTTCAGTATTTGATCGTTCAAAAATTTTGGATATTGTTTCCTAAACGAGCTATTCACAGAGTGCTTTCTCGTTGTTATAAATGTTTTAAAGAATCCCAAATCCCCCCCGGCCTCCTATGGAAAATCTTCCTGAGGTTCGCTTATCCCAGTGTAAGCCGTTTCAGAAGATAGGCATAGATTTTGCTGGTGCGTTTACCACTACAATGGGCAGAGTTCGAGGAGCAAAAACATATAAGTCCTATATTTGTATATTTGTCTGTATGGTTACTAAAGCTATACACCTTGCACTTTGTTCTAGTTTATCGACCGACTCATTTTTAGCTTCACTGCGGCGCTTCTTGGCCAGAAGAGGCAAAATTACTGAAATTTATAGCGACAATGGAACCAACTTTGTTGGAGCTCATAGAGAACTCACGAGTATTATGCAAATGGTTGCCGAAAAGGAAAATATTCCCTGGCGATTCTTTCCCCCTGTTAGTTCCAATTTCGGAGGGCTATGGGAGAGTGGAGTAAAATCAGTAAAAATTCATTTATCGCGGGCACCCAGATTTTATCGTACGAAGAGTTTAACACCGTTTTGGTCTCAATTGAAGCTGTATTAAATTCCCGGCCACTTTGTGGTGGACTTTAGTCCAAAACTCGATGCCTTTAACAACACCATATTTGAAAATGGATTGGCAGGTAACTTATTTTAAATCTAGCTGACTCAAGATGGATATATATATATATATATATATATATATATATATATATATATATATATATATATATATATATATATATATATATATCTTCCCTTATTTCGGAACTTCTTATTTGACTCCTCTTAGGGTTACTCCTTTGATTGTTCTTAACGTTTTCATTTCAGCCGTTCGTAGTATACTTTTTGTTTTAGATGTTTCGACTCGAGTTTCCCATGCATAAGTTAGTACTGGTCTTATCACAGTTCTGTAGATGCGTACTTTGCTCTCTGTGGACATATACTTATTTTTCTAGATTATGTCCCTCAGGCATCCTGATATCCTTGAGGCCTTGTTAGCCTGTGCTTTGACTTTCTGGTATAGAATTTTATTGCTTGATACATCAACTCCCAAGTATCTGTACGACATGCTTTGTCTGATAGGATGGTTCTTCACCATCAATTTGCATTTGAAAGGATCTTTTGAAATTACCATCGTTTCGGTCTTTTCTGTAGATATTTCCATATTTAAATTTTTTGATGTGGTCTGGAATCGGTATAGTAGTCGTTGCAGATCGTCTTCATTTTCTGCTAACAGTAAGGCATTGTCGGCAAAACATGAGATTTTTAAAGATTTTCGTCCCATTTTGTATCCTCCACTGACTTCTTTTACATTTTGTATTATCTTGTCCATAATTAAATTAAAGAAAAATGGACTCATACTGTCGCCTTGTCGTATTCCCGTCATGATAGGTATTTCCTCTGTTACTCCTTGTTGTGACTTTATGCGTGTCTTATTCGTTTTTATTTAGCTCTTCAATTATCGTAATATAGTTGTGGTTAACGCCATTTTCCTGAAATATTTGCAACACGTCTTTAAGTCGAACTCTATCAAACGCTTTTTTAAGATCCACTAGGCAGATGAAAAGATGTTTATTGTATTCTATCGATTTTTCAGTAGTCTGTTGGATAATGAAAATCGCATCAACTGTCGATCTGTTCTGTCTAAGCCCGTGCTGTTCTTCACTTATTGCAATTTTACTTGTTAGGTTTGAAGTCATGATTTTTGTTAATAATTTGCTTGTACTGTTCAGTAGTGTTATTGTTCTATAATTGTTGAGGTCATTCTTATTTCCCTTTTTGAAGATGGGTATAGTCAGACTGTTCCTCCACTGTTCTAGAATACTGCAGGTTGATAGAATTTTGTCGAATAGTATTGTCAGTGCTTTTTCTAGTTCAAGGCCCCCATATTTAAGCATTTCATTGGAAATATCATCGGTTCTCGGAGCTTTTCTATTTTTCAGTTTGGTCAGCTTGTGTACGTCTTCTATTTTTATGTTTTCGTCTTCCATCATCAGTTTTACCTTATCTAAATCTATTTGGATGTCCTCATTATTATACTCCTGGTTATTGTAAAAGCTCTGCAAGTATTCTTTCCAGTTTTCTGCTGTTATAGAGTTGATTACCACTTCTTTGTTGACTTCTTTTTTCCTATTTCTTATTACGTTCCAAACTTTCCTTTGCCCTCTGTATAAATTCCTTTCTATTTCGGTGGAAAACCTTTCCCAGTATGTTTCCTTTGGGTTTTTAATCGCATTATTAATTTTGTTTCTCACGGCTTTGTATGCTGAGTATTCTTCTTGACTTCTTATATTTTTGTATATATATATATATATATATATATATATATATATTCCAAGAAACTTCTCACTAAGAGTTTTTCAACACAAACAATCATGCTTATAACAATTCAAAAGTAGTTACCAGAAGTAGGGATCAATGACATAGTGTAATGAATTTGAAATTACAAAATGGCGGATCCAATATGGTGGACTTTAGTCCAAAACTCGATGCTTTTAACAACACCATATTTGAAAATGGATTGGGAGGGATTTGGAAGGTTATTTATTTTAAATCTAGCTGACCCAAGATGGCGGATAAGTGGCCGAGATTAGAATGAATTTTCTTTAGAAACACGAGAACGCTTTGAAAACGGATCTAAATGGGTTTTTCAAGATTGTCAGCTACAAATGAGATGTGACAAATTCCAAAATGGCCGATCCAATGGAGCAGACTTGTATCTGAAATTCGAATAAATTGCCTTTAGAAATAGTGTATTTAATGCAGCAAAAATGCAGATATAAAAAAGACGTGTCCAAAAGTAAAAAAAAAATATTACTTAACAGATCGTGCTAAGCAATATTTTAAGAATAGAACTCTGAAGAAAACATAAGGTTGATTTAAGACTGTTATGCTACCTTCTTTGGAAAATACATTTGGATGGTCTTGGATCAAGTGTGAAATGTGAGGCGATATAATTTGCAAGCATTATTGCAAAATGCTATTTTACATGGACCAAGAAAAAATCACTAACATGCAATTTTTCCATTACACCAAGAAGGATCATCAAAAGTTACTGAAGACCCTGAATAAGATATTCCCTAAAACACTTGCTGCAAAAAATATTCAAATCAGTCTTACATTTATTCCAATTTTCAGTAATAAACTCACAGTAAAGAGATACTCCGATGCAAAAGATGATATAATTATTATGCAGTATTAAGTTCTCACTTTTTTCACACCAGATTTTTGAGAGGGGTCTTGGAAACGATCTTAATCCATTTTCAGAGTTTCAAAAAACACATCAAACGCATTGAGGACATAAGATCGCCATATTGGATTTGTCATAGCTGATTCTTAACTAACAATCTCGAAAACCCACGTATTTGTATATATTCTATAATTCTCAGGAAATGTGACTTGATGCTTCCTTAATCCTACCATTCTAGCAGGTTTCAGCACATTTGTATCCTGTTTCTTCATGCAAAAATAATAATTTACAGATCCTTTCTTCTTTTTTTGTTTCATTCCAAAATTGTTGTAGTGACTTGTGGAAGAATATTAAACTAACAGTTAGTTCGCCATCTTGAATCAACTATTTTGTAATTTAAAATTCATTATACTACATCATTGATCACTATTTCCGGTAACTACCGATTGTTTGTGTTGGAAGACTCTTAGTTTGCAGTTTTTGGTGGCTTATTAACATTTTTTGATGCCATATTGGTGCCGCCATCTTGATTTTTATAAAGGTACATACGTCATTTTGCAGTCCAAAGTTCTAGCTTCAAAATGAGCCCTTATACATATTTTTCATCCTTCAAATTTTGACGGCAGCACTCATTCGGTTCATTTCTAAAAATTTCCGAGTTTATGCCCGCCACATTGATGCCGTCCTGTTGATTTTCGTGAAGGCACATACTGGTTTTCGTAGCTTTTTGTTCCAGATTCAAAATGAGGCCTTATACATATTTTTTCACTTCAAATTTGGGCAGCAACACTGATCCATTTAAGGTATATAATATATATATATATATATATATATATATATATATATATATATATATATATATATATATATATATATATATATATATATATATATAATTTATTTTTGTATCTTAAACCTTTTGTTAAATATTTTTTTCTAATATTTTCTTGGGTATAGGTTTTTTCATTAGAGAAATAAAGGACAATAATTTTCTTTCTGACGTTTCGCTCTACATAGCGAGCTTCTTCAAAAGAGCTTGGTATATTTATTTTACATCTACAAAAATTACAGAATTTTTTATATAATAAACATATATCACAGTAATTACACTTTTATATTTTTAATTTAATTAAAATTAATAAAAACAAAACAGATTTTAAAATAGTCTTAAAGTTTAAAATTTAAAACAATACAAACAGGTTAAAATAGTGAAGATTATAAAATAGTACATACCTTGAAAGTAGTTTTGTGTGTATGTTTAAAAATAAATTCAATTATGATCTTTGGTATGCAATTGATATGGATAGATTTATTTTTATAAAAAGCAAAAAATAGGAAAAAAGATTATTATTTATTTTTTAATGACGTTCTTTCACCTGTATGAGTGTATATGAAATCGTTCCAAGCATCATTACATTATTTCTCATATTTATTATAGAGTCGCTTCAAGCATGTTTTATTCAAAAATCAAATTATAGTATATCTGACTTAAATTTTTGACATCTTGCTTGTCATTTACAACATTTTTATCTTTTTTTATGTGTATCATTTCTTTGATGACTAATTTATGATAATTTCTGTCAGTATCTAAAATATGGGTGTTTTTAAAATCAAATTCATGCTTAGATGTTTGTTCATGCTTATGTAAAGATGTCGATGCGTTTTTAGTTTACTTGTGTCCATTCACTCTATTTTCAATATATTGTGTCGTCATGCCAATGTATTTCTTAGGACAATTTAGGCATGGAATTGCATATATTACGTTAGATCTTTTTTTGGTGGGAACTTTGCTTTTTAACTTCGTATAAAATGACCCAAGTAAATTGTTCGCCTTATGGCATACCGTTATGTTATGTTTATCCAAAATATATTTTATTTTTTCAGACAGTTGGTATATATACGGTAATGCAATGAAAGTGTTTTGTGTTTTGGTATTGTTAATTTTATTTTTTTTTGTTTGTGTTATAATGTAAACAGGTTCTTTGTTTAATTATTTTTTTTATGAGTAGTTTAGGAAAATGGTTTATTATTAGGGTCTCTTCCACTTTTTTTAGCACTTCTGGGCGAAATTCGGGTGAAGATAATTTTATAGCTCGATCAACTAAGCCGATTATGACACTATTTTTTTTGTTTATTTGGATGTTCAGAGTTAAAATTCAAATACCGGCCCGACCAAGTATCTTTCGTGTACCATTTTGTATGAAGACTATTATCCGTCTTATTTCTGTGTATAGTTAAGTCTAAAAAGTTTATTTTTTGTTCTATTTCAATTTCAGCTGTAAATTTCAGTTTTAGGTGACTACTCATAAAAAAAATAATTAAACAAAGAACCTATTTACATTATAACACAAAAAAAAAATAAAATTAACAATACCCAAACACAAAACACTTTCATTGCATTACCGTATATATACCAACTGTCTGAAAAAATAAAATATATTTTGGATAAACATAACATAACGGTATGCCATAAGGCGAACAATTTACTTGGGTCATTTTATACGAAGTTAAAAAGCAAAGTTCCCACCAAAAAAAGATCTAACGTAATATATGCAATTCCATGCCTAAATTGTCCTAAGAAATACATTGGCATGACGACACAATATATTGAAAATAGAGTGAATGGACACAAGTAAACTAAAAACGCATCGACATCTTTACATAAGCATGAACAAACATCTAAGCATGAATTTGATTTTAAAAACACCCATATTTTAGATACTGACAGAAATTATCATAAATTAGTCATCAAAGAAATGATACACATAAAAAAAGATAAAAATGTTGTAAATGACAAGCAAGATGTCAAAAATTTAAGTCAGATATACTATAATTTGATTTTTGAATAAAACATGCTTGAAGCGACTCTATAATAAATATGAGAAATAATGTAATGATGCTTGGAACGATTTCATATACACTCATACAGGTGAAAGAACGTCATTAAAAAATAAATAATAATCTTTTTTCCTATTTTTTGCTTTTTATAAAAATAAATCTATCCATATCAATTGCATACCAAAGATCATAATTGAATTTATTTTTAAACATACACACAAAACTACTTTCAAGGTATGTACTATTTTATAATCTTCACTATTTTAACCTGTTTGTATTGTTTTAAATTTTAAACTTTAAGACTATTTTAAAATCTGTTTTGTTTTTATTAATTTTAATTAAATTAAAAATATAAAAGTGTAATTACTGTGATATATGTTTATTATATAAAAAATTCTGTAATTTTTGTAGATGTAAAATAAATATACCAAGCTCTTTTGAAGAAGCTCGCTATGTAGAGCGAAACGTCAGAAAGAAAATTATTGTCCTTTATTTCTCTAATGAAAAAACCTATACCCAAGAAAATATTAGAAAATATATATATATATATATATATATATATATATATATATATATATATATATATATATATATATATATATATATATATATTCTCAGGGGTATGGCGTGTAATTGAAGGTTTTGGGGGCATCTCGTGTATGTGCTGAGTCCCTCTCAGGACTGTAAGACAGCTGACGTTTCAGTGAAATCTCATTCGCCATTTTCAAAGCTCACTGTACGGCGTCTACCAGCGAACACGTAGACGCTGTACAGTGAGCATTAAAAATGGCGAATGAGTTTCACCGAAACGTCAGTTGCCTTACAGTCCTGAGAGGGACTCAGCACATACACGAGATGCCCGAAAACCTTCAATTACACATCACACCGGTGAGAATATATATATATATATATATATATATATATATATATATATATATATATATATATATATGTATATGTATATATATATATATACATAATTATTATTATTTAATAAATTGCATTTAAGTAAAAAGAGTAATTTTCTCTCGATTAATTTAAGTTTTATTAATTTTTGACCATCCTGTATGATATAGAGGATTTTTTTCTCGATAGATCCCACTTTTACCAATCATTCCTCAACTACGTAGAAGATTTTTAAACCAATAAGCACGGTTATATAGATATTCAACCTAATTTTGCCACTCTTCATAAAACAATAAATATTAATCTTGCAATAATTTGATATAAATACATATATAGAAAATAATTAAATATAAACAGCGGGCGGCCTTTTAGCCTCATAATTTGTTGCTTGATATTGGTTTTTAATTAAAAATGGCAACTCAAATCAATACAGTAAGTATAAATATAATTTATCTTATTATTATTATTATGATCGTTTTAGCTAAAATAATTTAATTAAAAACCTATCATAAAGAGAACTAATGCAATGATTTTGATGATTATCAAGGGTTTTTACAGGAATTAGTTTAACAGTTTATTAAAATATAAAATTTTTTATATTTTTACTGTATTTTTCAATATTTAAAAACTAAATATAGCACACAGCAGCTAATTAAAATAAAATCTACAAAAATTTTAGAAAAGAGATTTTTCAAAGGGAATATATTACTTATTTATTAACGAAAACAATAAAAATACAGTAAAAATAATTTAACAATATCATTTCGCTTACTTATTTTAATATATTACCTATATTTCAGTGTTAATGTAGCTTTTTTTGCGTTTCCTAATTTTCTTAATTCGTTTTTATTTTACCACTTTTTTACTTTAAATTTATATTTGACAAACACAATTCATTTTCAATTAAATGTTTATCACATAAAATTTTCTAGGTATAATTATATACAGGGCATGTAAAAAATCTAACGTTGGTAACGTAAGATATTTTTATTAGAGCTAATTTTCTGAAATACCGAATTTATCGCTAATTCTTTCATACTCCCTATTTTTGGGCTGTAGAACACAAATTCAAAGGTTTTTTATTGGCAGTCGTAAATAATTTTCCCAATTTTTTTTTTCACTTTCACCCATATAAGTCGTATTTTCCGATCTCCACCTTCAAATATCCTCACTTCTAGTAAAATGTCTAAACACGATACCGTACTTAAACATGTTTTTCACAAAATTAACAATAAAGGACTACGGAAAAATGTGAATTTTTAATAAAAACTAAGACAAACTGTCTGCTTGCCAATTACTCTTGTTTTTACATGTTGCTTTCAATGTGAAATGCGGTCTTGTCACGTTGACGTGGTTTATAAATTTCGTTAGGATTCAGTATTATCTCTATGCGGATGACATAGTCATATACTATCAATCCATCATCCCTAGGTTAGCAGAAAGAAAGCTGCAAATTTGTTTCAATTCGGTAACAACCTGGACTAGGGAATTTGGCTTCACCTTCTCCTCCAATAAGTCATCTATAGAACATTTCTGCCATAAGAGAAATTGTATCAGGACTAGCATTCTAGACATAACAAATACTCCCATCCCTACTCATTCTAGTCACAAATTCCTCGGAATGATCTTCGACAATAAGCTTAATTGGAAAGAGCCCATAGTCTCTATCAAAAATAAATGCCTAAAGGACCTCAATATCATAAAGTATCTCTAGTACATCATTCAACATATTCAACATCTTACCGTCATCCTCCGGTCAGATTTAACATCAAATATCCGAACATAAATAAGTACGATGACGGGTATCTGGGAAGGTACCAACTAGAATCCCACTGACGAGTCCATAGTTAGTACCGAGACGAAACACCCACTTTTTTGAGAGAAATTCGATATATATGGAGCCCGATTTAGACATGGCTGGTTTTTTCTAGGTTTTCCCTGCCAAATTACCCGATGACGACAGAATAATTCGAGAGAAGAGACCGATATAGACAATCCATATGGGAGACAGAGAAAGAAAACCGAACGTGATTGTAATACAGGGGTATACAGGGACAAGTCGATAAGTAGTAAAACCAGATTTCCTCATATATTACAACAATAATATATATATATATATATATATATATATATATATATATATATATATGTATTGATTTTCTTGAACCGTTAATATTTATTTTTCACTTTTTCTTGGGATTAGGTTCATGTTTAAAATACAGTTTTTATTGCTCTGACGTTTCGTTCTTTATTTAGAACATTTTCAAAAATAATCGTCTTGAGATTTCGTCAAAACTATCGCTAACACCAACAACAACAAGTCCTTGGTGGTTTGCTGGTGTTAGCGATAGTTTTGACGAAATCTCAAGACGATTAATTTTGAAAATGTTCTAAATAAAGAACGAAACGTCAGAACAATGAAATCTGTATTTTAAATATGAACCTAATCCCAAGAAAAAATCATATATATATATATATATATATATATATATATATATATATATATATATATACAGGGTGTCCAAGATAAGGATCCTAAGCATGGGGATCTCGGAAACAGTTGGAGATACGAGGTCGGTTAAATTAGAGAAAAGTTCGTAATTTAGTGCTAAATTAAACGCAGTTAAAAAAATTTAAAAATTTCAAACACTTCAGGAGATTTCCGGAAAAAAACGAAATTTGGCAAAATCGTTTTTAATTTTTGCAGGCTTTATTTAAAGAGATATCAGAAAATAAAAGGTAGATTCTCATTGCCACTTTTTATTTTTTATAATATGGTCTAAACAAAATTTAAATCCGACGTTTCGTTTCTGAAATACCATCATGAACTTTCATTTTTTATATGGAACAAAAAAAAGTATCCCATGTATTTGATAGCATTTTTTATTACAAATTCAACGATGTATCACCCTTGCATATCGAATACGTAGTTCAAGTACTTTTCATAAGAGCTCCATGAGAGCGAGAGAGAAAGGTATATCAGTTTTATAAAAGCCAATGAACTACACACTTGATATGCAAGTGTGATACACCGTTGAATTTGTAATAAAAAATGCTATCAAATACATGGGATACTTTTTTTTGTTCCATATAAAAAATGAAAGTTCATGATGGTATCTCAGAAACGAAACGTCGGATTTAAATTTTGTTTAGACCAAATTATAAAAAATAAAAAGTGGCAAGAAGAATCTACCTTTTATTTTTTGATATTTCTTTAAATAAAGCCTACAAAAATTAAAAACGATTTTGCCAAAATTCGGCTTTTTCCGGAAATCTCCGGAAGTATTTTGAATTTTTAAAATTTTTAAATTGCGTTTAATTTAGCACTAAATTGCGCAACTTTTCTCTAATTTAACCGACCTCGTATCTCCAACTGTTTCCGAGATCCCCATGGTTAGGATCCTTATCTTGGACACCCTGTATATATATATATATATAAATCCATCATTAGAAATAAAATGGACTATGACTGCTTTGTATATGTCTCTTCCCGTAAACCTTAAAAAAAACTTTGGATACAATACAAAACTCTAGCCCACGTATGGCCTTTGGAGCATTTCGCACCAGTCCCATCTCAAATATGCAATGTTTGTTCCACATCGAATAATGCAACACAGAAGACTACATCTACTAATAAATCTCTGGTCCAAACCCCATCTTTTCTTGCATGATAAACTCTTCAATCCAAAATTCCCTCCTAATCAAGACACAAACCATAATCACTTCATCCTTCCTAATATAACTTTTATTCTCTTCTCAGAGGAACATAATTTGACCTTCCCATCCATAAAACAGCCTCACTTATACCCTTTCCCACCCTGAATGGATCAATTGGAAATCAACCTTGACATGACCAAATAGAAAAAGCAAGACACTAATCCAAAAATCCTTCAAAACCACTTCAAGAATATAACAAGCGTTGTTTTTCCCAGTCATAACATAATCTATACAGACGGATCAAAAACTAAATAGCACACCGGATCAACACTCTATTGCTCAGACTTTAGTAATCCACTCAATAGTTGCGATTGAAATCATTCTTGACTTACCTCCCAACAAATGGTTGATCTCATCCGACTCCATGAACTCACTTATCTCCCTGCGACATAATTCAAAGAGGCCTTAAATATATTAGAGAACGGTGCCAGGTGATCAACCCCACCAAAACCACCTTAGTAGCCTTCACAAGGAAAAGAAACCTCAATCTGAAGATCATCAAAATGGGTGGGAAAATTATTCAGTGGAAGTCAAAGGTCAAATATTTGGGGACTGACCTTAGATAACAAACTCCTCTCGAATAAGCGTCAAAAAGAAGTAATCATCAAGGCTACAAAAGCCTTGATGCTCTATAGAAACTTTGCGGGAAAAAGATGGGGTACACATCCAGAAATCCTGCAGTGGGTATACACTGCAATAGTGAGTGGGGCAGGGATCTGGAGCAAACGAACCAGTCTGGCCAATACGAGAGCTAACCTCTGGAAAGTTTAAAGATTGGCCTGTGCATGTATAACTGGGGCAATGAAAACCTACCCAATGGCTACCATTGAAGTAATCCTAAAGCTCACACCTCTACATATATTTCTAGAGAATATGACGAAGAGGAAGATTTATAGGATGATGAGAGATGAGGTCATAAAACGGAGGCTTAATACGCCGAGAAAATCTCAGAACACTCAATAATTTCACTCTGTGACGCCACTGATGTTTTATTTCTGTTAGTCCTTTTCCAAAAATCAGTCTATCCCTTAACTAATATTTAGTTTTAAGAGAAGAGTCGAATGAATTATTGAATTGCTACTAAAAGAATTGAAATTTTATGGGCGTTGAACATCAATAGTACGCGAATGTGCCCGATATGTTCAAAGTTTTTCTTCGACTTGATTTTTAGTATTTTTTTTTATAGTTTAATAAAATATTATGTACAATTTTCTTCGAAATTCATTTCATTTCATTTTAGCCTGGTTTTCATCCTTCCAAAACTAGATATAGGCCTCCCCTATTTGTTTCCAAATCTCTCTATTCTGGGCTCTTCTTTGCCACATCAAGCCGGCATGTCTGACTATGTCATCCTTCCATCTCATCAGTGGCCTGCCTCTGGATCTTTTCCCTTCATATGGGCGCCATTTTCCAATTACTGAATTCCAACGGTTGTCTTTTATTCGTTCGTTATGGCCTGGTCATTTCCATTTTAGTGATGCTGCTCTTTCTGTAGCGTCAACTGCGTTGGTTTTCTTCTTATCCACTCATTTCGTTTTTTTATCTCTGAGTGATATTCCTAACATGTGTCGTCCCATAGCCCTTTGAGTTTTGCGGATTCTGTCCAAATTTGATTTTGTAAAGGTCCACGTCTGCGCTCCGTATGTTAGAACGGGCAATATACAACAATCAAATACTTTGGTTCTTAAGTATAAGGGTATTTTTTGATTTTTCAAAACATAGGAGAGTTTTCCGAACGCCGTCCATCCCAATCGAGTTCTTCGTGTTATTTCGGCTGTCTGGTTGCCCTTATTCGCTCCTATGGCCTGGCTTAAGTATATATATTCATTCACCTGTTCTATTTCGGTTGCATTTACTGTTATAACTTGTTGTTCGTCTGAGTTTGACATTACTTTTGTTTTTCTGAGATTCATCTTTAATCCTCGTTGAAGCGATGTTTCATGGAGGTCGTTTATCACTGATTGCAGCTCTTCCCAGTCGGATGCGATCAAGAGTATATCATCTGCATATCTCAGATGATTTAGGAACCTACCATTAATGTTTATCCCTTTATTTTCCCAATTTAATGATTTGAACAAGTCTTCCAGGGCCATTGCAAATAATTTGGGCGAGATTGTATCTCCCTGTCTTACTCCTCTTTTGATTGGGATGCGGTTCGTCTTTAACTCGTCATCAAGTTGTACTGTCATCGTTGCGTCTAGATAGACATTATGCAATAGATTTTTGTATATCGAGTCTATTCTACTATTTACCAAAGCTTCTTCAACAGCCCATAGTTCTACGCTGTCGAAAGACTTCTTGTAGTCAACAGAGGCAGATTATACTCGTTGGTTTTGTCTATTAATATTTTTAGTGTATGCAGGTGGTCGCATGTTCCATATCCCCTTCTGAATCCTGCTTGTTCAACGGGTTGATGTGTCGAATTTGTTCGTCAATCTGCTAGTTATGATTTTCATGAAGGTTTTGTATAACTGGGAGAGAAGGGATACAGGCCTATAATTGTCCAGAGTCGCCGGATCGCCTTTTTTATATATCTTCGAAATAAAAACATGTAAATGTGTTTTTTAATGTTTAGGTCATCGTGAAAACGAAAAAAATTTTTCGTAGAAAACTACGCGCGACAGCTAAATAAATTCAGCTTCTTGTTCTACGACCCCAAAGGAAATATGTAAAAAATTTTACGAATAATTACGCTTAATTAATTCTAAAAAACAAAAACCAAGAAGAAAAATTAATCACAAAAAAATTAAATTTTTTAAATACCCCCTATATGAAACAAAGATTTTATACATTTAAAAAATAAAAGTATTATAAGAATTTTGTATACTAAACTTATGTCCCTTTAAATCAAAGGAAGTCTCGTTCAACTTGCCACCATCAAATGGCAAATTTTAACATGTAATACTTATTTTGGTATTGCTATAAATATTTTTGTTTCATTTTGAGCTTTTTCAAAGCCCTGTTTTAGTGTAAAATTGAGTTAACGCTTTCATTCGTTCAAACAAGTTTCGGCAATACTACTCACAGCTGGTGCCAACAAGTACAATTTTATGAAAACTTCTAACAACAAATATAGAAGATTAAGAAATTAAATTAAAAGCTCTTTTATACTTTTCACACTTTTTCATTCAAATGCATTGCCAAAAATTGCTTAATTTGAGACAAGTATTAGTTTTTTTTTATAGCTAATAAACGTATTTAAAAAAAGACAAACATAAAAATATAGGATTCTTATTATAAAATTTGTTTTATTTTTACTAATTTGGTAATTATGATCTATTTAATATCTACAAAAAATATGCACACAAAAAATACATATAAAAGCGAGGTTAAGTATATAAAAAAATATATTTCCGAAAATTATGTGGGGGCCTTATTTTTCACACCGGAACATTCTACATTGTTGATAATTATTTAACGTGCTAATTCAGCCAATTTTTGATGTATTTTCTTTATTGACAAATTTGCATAGAACCATATATAATTTTGAAAAGAAAGGTTTTTAAAAATCATTTTTACTCCTTTTTAATTTTTTAAAACATCTAATGTTCTCATTCCTACACTACTACTTTTTTGAAAAACATTTTCCGTAAATTGATTAAAATATTTCTACCCTATAGGAAAAGTAGATTTCCTTAAGAAAAAGTGACCAAAAACATTCTGTATTTTATAAGCCTATAGGGTAGAATATTTTAATCAATTTACGGAAAATGTTTTTCAAAAAAGTAGTAGTGTAGGAATGAGAGCATTAGATGATGAACTTGACCTTGAGGTCAAATTTCAAAGTTATTTTTGGGTTAAATTGTTTTTCTTTTAAGCTGCATCCTTACTTCTTTACATAAAGACGACATATATATATATATATATATATATATATATATATATATATATACATACATACATACATACATACATACATACATACATATATATTCGGCGTCAAATTCCTGCCGTTTTATACCACTGATAGATGTCGCGATTGGCGTTCAAAGCTTGACACATATACTAAACCATCATAATCTCGAAACAGCAGCAATGTTGAAACCAAGTGCGGAGTACAACCGAAGAGACCCCAGTATCTAAAGTGTTCGCGCTTGGCGATAGAAATCATTTGGTCCGGATATTCAAGATCAGGTGCGGATCCAAGGGTGGGCAATAGCTTCCCCCTAAGAGCATCGACTTTAGAACAGTAGACTCGCTCTACCTACTGCATTAGGAACGTGAATGTCACTCCCGTCTTGCATACAAATAGGGTGGGGGTAATTTCGATCTTTTCTTTGCTCTTGTGATATCATCGTCGTCCCCTCCCAAAAAAAAAGATAGTCTAGATCCCTCCCATTTAATTAACTTGCCATCCAAATAGATTATATATTCTTGCAGCACTGCATTTATTTATCAAGCATGGTATCGTTTAGACTGACAAAGAGAGTAACAAAGGAATGGAAACCGTGGGAAGAAAACGCAGTCTGGGCTGCTTTCAATGAAGTGATATGACGAGATCAGAAAGATAGCCGGAAAAGGATGAGTACAACATTAAATAGAAGGAAATGGGAAAAAATGAGAAATACGAGTGATACGAACCAAGAAGTTCAGGTTAGTATATTTAATAAAAGTAACTTTTGGCCGAAGTTTGTGTACATTATTGGATTGTTTTGGATTCTGAGGATGTTTTCTAACTAAACATTATTATTCAATTCAGTAATTTAGTTGTTTTAGTTAGAAATATTTATTATACATCAAAAATAGCTTTAAAAAAAATATGCAGCCCTAGTAAGTAGAAGTATGTCGTTTCGAAACTAAATATCAATTAAAACAAATGTTTATAGACATTAGCAAGTATCAACAGGAATTAAATAGACTTACTTAGTCTTTTCACAGAAGTAAGAACGAGCAATGTTTAAAATTTTTAATATATTAAAAATATACTTACCACTTTTATAAATATAAATGCATATTAGTAAAATCAACGACAAACGCAAGTGAAAAAATAAATTTAAATGTTTTAAGATGATTGTGTTACAATTCAACCAAAAGAATCAATATTAATTAAATTTTACAGAATCATTAAAAACTGTAGTGTATTTTTGGCAAGTTGTAAAAATACCATCATTTATGCCACTTTTTGATGTACTAATTTTGATAATGACAGAATTCTGATGAATTTTAAAAGTTAAAAGAATTTTGGATGAAAGAAATTGAAAAAATAAGGTCTGATGGCGGATTATTAGTGATTATCAATGAAGGTCGTACACAATTGTTTTCTTGCATTTGTCGTTATCATTTACAAAAAACTACATAACAAAAAAGCTGATAATGTAAAGTAAAATTTTATTTATTACGTACAATGATTAATAATTCAAATTTTATTTTTAAAACCTTTAAATTAGATCAATATTTTAAATTAATTTAATAGCAGTTTTACTTACTTCTAAAAAATTGTGTTCCTACAACTTAAAAAACTACGTGGACTACAAGCAATATTTTTACACAACTTTGGTGCAACTTGAGACAATTACTTTCTTAGATTTTATCAAATGATTTAATTGAAAACTAACTACTGATTCGCCTTTATTAAAATGGACACTCCCGAAACAAGTACAAATTTGAAGGTGCTACGAACAAGGCCATCCAGGGAGAGTACGTCCAACTTTACACATCACAAACAATGGGTCGAACCAACCATAAAAAATAAAAGATCATAAAAGATACCGTTCTGAAATAATGGAAGTTTTAAAGCAAATGAAAAGAGCCCGGGGAAAGACCAGATAACAATAGAGATGCTTAAATTTGGTTAGAATTCTATTATAAACTCACACGAAATACTCAAAAATAAATGCTTCGAAGAAAGGAACAACTCAATAGCCTGAAAAAATACACAAGTGTATTGATACTAAAGTACGAAGGCACATCAAATAAAGAGATCTATAGAGCTATAAGCTTATTATCCCATATGTACAAGAATCGTAACAAATCGATCAACAAACACACTTGACTTATGTCAAGTTGTGTAACAACCGATTTTTCGTAAAGGTGTAAATACCATTGACCATCTGGAAACCATAAGAACTGTAATAAAAAAGACAAATGAATACAAAATCCCTATCCATTTCGTGTTTGCTGACTTTCAAAAAGCGTTTGACAGCGTGGAAACGTGGGAAATACTTTAATCTCTATAGATCACTAGATATAGAAAATATCTATCAAAATGCTATTCTACAAATAAAAATGACTTAAAAATCGAAAAAATTTAAATAATACGTGGGATCAGAGAGAATGATATCATCTCACCAATCTGGCCTTCGAATGGTCTCAATATAGATGGGGCATATTTAAATCACTTATGCTTGGTGGATGATACCATCTTGATCTCACCAGATTCAAGCGAACTTGAACTAAATGAAGCATTCTCAAAGATAGAGCTCAAGATGAACTTAAACAAAACAAAAATCACGAGTAAAGACAACAGTCAAACCAATATAGACGAAAATACCTTAGAAAATGTTGAATGCTACTTATAACTGGGACATATTATTACTATCAATACGGCAACGAAACCCTGAAGATGTCTAGTCGAATTGATCAGTCATGGGCCTCGATTGGGAAAGTAAACTACATGCCGCGGACCAAAAGAATCCCCGTAAATCTGAAATGAAACGTAGTCGACACTTGTATCATTCCAATAGCCAATGGCACTAACAAAAAAGTACAAATTCACTATGCATAATGCAAAAGGTCATTAAGAGAAGAATAATGGGGATTTCCTTAAGCGATAAATGCAGGGAAGGAATAAGAGATATTAAAGGGGATCGTGTTGTTCCATGTAATCTATGAAGAGTGGGAAGAGGAAGACAATGGACACGATGGATAAACGATATTAGAAAAATAGGCGCAAAGTAATGGCACCAAGGACAACAAGATAGAAGTGAACAGAGAAATGGGAAATGCCTATGCCAGAAGTGGACGATGAGTGATGAATAAAGAAGAAGTAAGAAACGAAGAAATAAGATAGAAGGTAGAGACAACAGATATCAAACGAGGTTATGTTGCTACATGTAGCTCATGGAGAAGAGGGAAAAGAAGACAAAGGACACGATAGATAAACGATATTAGAAAAATAGGCAAAAAGTTATGGCACCAAGGAAAACAGGATAAAAATGAATGGAGAGAAATGGGAAAGGCCTATATCAGGCGTGGACAATGGGTGACTAATAAAGAAGAAGAAGAAAATAAGAAGAATACTGGAACAATATTATTTGTGCATATGTTTCGACTTTTCCTCTCAGTTATTCTATGGAATAATTTAATTTCGATGGGGTGTGAAAGGGAATGGGAATCAAAAAGTTTCAATAATTGTAATATTT
This sequence comes from Diaprepes abbreviatus, assembly GCA_034092305.1. Classification (NCBI taxonomy): domain Eukaryota; kingdom Metazoa; phylum Arthropoda; class Insecta; order Coleoptera; family Curculionidae; genus Diaprepes; species Diaprepes abbreviatus. Next base: position 200,808 of record JASJET010000124.1, on the reverse strand, counting down.
TAAGAAAAGTAAGATGCAAAAAATGATCTACAACATTAAAATGTTTTATATTCAAGGAATTCTAGAAGTTATAAAACGTAGAATTATTAAAGCCAAAATGGCAGTGACTTTCTCAAAGCTTCCAGTTTTAATAAACATTTACTGAGAACATGGAACTATATGTACCATCGAACAGCTTCAAAAAAATATATACTAAGTTACGAGTAATTTTGTATCAAGTTGCACCAAAGCATTTCTCACTAAAGACGAAAATATTCAAAAGCATAATACAGGGCAACAATTAAACATTTCTAATAATTTTGTGATGTGTGTTATCCCAGTTTTTGCCCCAATTTCATTACAACCTATCTAGCTCTATTTGGTTAATTGATCTTTGGAAGTCCGTATTTTTCTTAGCAAATAATCCTACAAGATGTAGCTTCATTTTAGTTCTAATAGTTAATTATTTTTTGTTGTCTCGGGATTGTTACGAGAGCGGTCGCGGTTTGGAGAATCGTCATTTTCTGGATTATTTTTAAAGATTTATGTATGTTTATTTAGTCCTGAAATTTTTTTCCTATGTGGATTATAGTCTTATTTATGTTTAAATACAAAATTATAATATATATTGCAAAGGAAGCATTGCAAGTTGTCAATAAGTCACATGTTACTGCTTTGTGAAAATCTCTTTCAATTAAAGATGTTTTAGATAAATAAAGTGGACTCGATAAACTTCACACAATCTTTAAAACTTCGTAAGTCCTCACATTGTGAACAATGATATAAAAATCCTTAACGATATTGTAGTCCTGTTTATTATATTAATAACAAAGTCTGCTTTATTGAATGTAACAATTATTTTTGCAATAAACTTTAGAAAGGAACAATATTTTTAAGGATTATTTTCAGCCGAGGCAATTTTTATCAGTTTTACATTCAAATTATATTTTTGACGAGATTTTTTATAATTTATGTAATCTTGCTTACGTAAAATGTATGAACAACTTAGTCCAAATTTTTGGTATATTAAATATTAATATATTACTAATATTTATGTACTAAAATCGGGTTTGAGAGGTGTTGCAAGAGGCTGAATTATTATTTAGTTGTGACAGTAGCTGTTTTATTTTAATCTCTCATAAATGCTTCTTCTTTTACCCAAGCCACCAAGTAACAATAGCAATGTTCATAACATAATGCCTAAATCAGCAAGTTCTCGGATATAAACTCTGAAGATGATAAACCTTTATATATATATATATATATATATATATATATATATATATATATATATATATATATATATATATATATATATATATATATATATATATTTATATTTATTGGAGACGTGAGCGTTGTAACTTCATTTATTGGCAAGCTGTTTAGTTAAAAGTAGACGTGTTTTTGCCACTGCGTCACAATTTTCGCTATGGAGCAATGCGCCGCAGTCAATCCACACAGTTTTTGGCACAAAAATGAGACCAGGGCTCTGAAAGCTATTTTAGAAGAGGAATTTTCCAGGTCGTTCCAGTAAAAACTGCATTGCCATGTCGTCAGAATCCAAAAACCCCATAAAATTCATCTTTGAAGTTACCAACTTGGTTCATTCATTATCGTCTTCATTTTGAATGGATTACAAGGTCAGACTCATTAAATTATGATTTTTATGGGTTTTTGGATACTGACGTCACAGTAATGAAGTTTTTGGAATGAGCGAGACATTGTGCAGGTAAGACTTGATGCGTATTCAAATTTGTAATTGGGGGTATTCGAAAATGGGGTTATGGAGTTTTGGTGATTTAGGGTCGAGGGGTTATGGGATTACTGGATAACGGAAGTATAGAAAATGCAATGGTTTTGATTTTAGGGGTTTCGAAGCTTATGAGGCTATATGGTTATGGGGTTTTGAGGGTTATAAGATCATGGAGTCATAAAGTTAATAGTTTATGAGGGTTTTAGGGCCAAACAGCTCAATTAATGCGATTGCTGACATGAGACAAATCATATAAATCATATTGTAAGATCACAGGTTTGGGGATTATCTTGCTTATGGGGTTATGGAGTTTTTCAAAAAGACCACTCCAATTTCAATTTTTGGATGGTGGAAGCGAACACTTGCTGTGGAATATATATATATATATATATATATATATATATATATATATATATATATATATATATATATATATATTCTTTAGCGAAGCATTTAAAAAAAAAATGTTCCAGACCGTAGTAGGAGACTGAAAGGCACATTTAATGGTCATCTTTACTTTAACTTTGGGGACAATTGCAGCAGTAACTCAAGGTTAATTTTATTTTTTTAAATGAAAATCCCTATTTCTGACTTTGTCAATGTAAAGAATGGTATATCTTACATCCACACATGTTTCATATTTTGGGGTTAAATTGACCCTTAAAGATGATTTGAAAGTTGAGTAAGTTATTACTGCAATAACTGTTGAGGTAATTGAGGTCAGTGATTGTACTCAGTAGTTACCTTGAGCTGTGCACCTTAAGGAATATGCAATTTATATGCTTCAATGCAAAAACAAAAATACTTCCTTCCTGCCATCTACGAGACAAAATGAGTAATTAGTTACCACACATGGCAGTACTGTAGTGGGAGTAAGAAATTATTGATACATTGAACCTTTTCGTAACCACCCTACCTTGAGGAAAGTGTGAGGGTTGCCTCAAAAGAAAAGGAAATGCGGGAAGATACAGTCCACGGTCAGAATTACCAAATTAAGTTATACCACAAAGCCTTTTGGATCATGAAATAGAGAGATAAAGAAAAGGGATTATTCTGAAGAATTACTTTTTCAATTTGTTACTTTAAAGTACCTAAAATGCGATTTTTAAGGAATTACGTGTCTATTGTTGTTACCACACTTTATTTGTCTGAATGATAAAACAGCCCGATAACATTTCAGACTCATGAACGAGACTATACTTTCGATTTGATTCATCCTGGTTTTCGAGATATCCTAACCTAAAAATACAAAACACGCTGTTTTTTGTGATACTGGAAGTTATGTTTCAAGGTAGCGTGAAACTTTTCGACATGACACGGTAAGGCATCTGAAAGTACCACTCACTACCTTCAAAATCTATTTGTTAGTGTTATTGTTAAGGCAAAAAATAATGAAAAAATATTTAATTTTGAAAAATATGAAACAGGAAAAGTTTCCAGGAATGACCCAGCCATATATTACAGAGGAAAAAAGATTTTGAGACGATTAAACATGAGTTTTGAAGGCAACGAGTGATACTTTCAAATGTCCTGTGGAAAAGTTTCATGCTGCACTAAAACATAACCTTCAATATAACAAAAAACAGCGGATTCAGCACGTCAAAAACCTTTCGAAAAGTATACTTCGTTTCTGAGTCTGGGATTAGGGGAAATTCTGTCGGCCTCAATTAAACCTCTATAATATATTTCTTTCACTACAAGTAAAGGAGATTTGATATTGCACTGGCATCACTTTAGGAAGCATACATTGCTTTGTATCTTAGGACGAGCCGCTCCGAAATAATAAATCAACAAAATAAACTTCTAAAAAATTATAATTGAATGAAAAACTGGCGAAAATTCGAGCCCTATCAGTACATAGATTTCTAATATGGGCGCTCTTTGTGTAGTGTAGTTCTTAGCAGTTACCAATCAACAATCAAAAGGCAGTGTTTCTGCATTGTAAATAAATAAATCTTCCTTTTAATACACCAGGAAATTCTAATTTTTGAAAATCAAATAATATAAATTAGAAATTGAGATTTTTCTATAACTCGAAGCAGGGATTGATCTCTAAAATTCAGGAAGAAATATAGTAGGTACTGCTTGTCTTTTAATATAAACCACAAGAGATATTACACGTGTTTCATCTTTAGTATTTCAATTAAAATACAATTAATTACAAAACGATTGAAGACACAATATATGAAATTTTATCAATTTGGTCCATTCTCAAGGTTATATTGTTTTATTTATATAGAGAACAGAAGATACCTTTGAATCAGTACACCAAGATTTAGTTTTCGTTTTATTTTCCACATTTATTCAATTTTCTTTTAGATTAAAAAAAAACTTCAATTGTTGAACGCCAAACTTGCTCAAAAATGCTGACAGACACTTCGGTGACTAAATCGAAAGAATAAGATGGTGCCTTACTTGCATGTTCTTTATATCGAAATGATGAAACATACATTGACCTGCTGGCAGGGCTAAAACAGCTTAAATTTTCCAAAATACTCTTTAAATCAAGCTTTTAAAGGATGTAGGTTACTTTTATCGTTTATAAATTACAATCTAATTTAGTTTTCACAACATTACCAAATGGGAATTTATATTATCGGAGAAAGACTGAATCAAGACATGCAGATGACATGATTACCATTTTCCTTTACTGTCGGAATTTCAACAAATAGACCTAAAAATTAATCTACAAAAAATTAAAATGGTAAAAACTAGAAAGGATACAGAGGAAATACTGATAGAGAAACTAAAAGGGCCGAAGTAATACTTATATTTAGGACAAATAATAAGACTTGATAACAAGAACCAAAGGGTACGAGGGTAGTCTCAGAATTAACCGGCCTGCCACATAGATGGCGATAGTTGTTAAAATATAAAGACTGTGTGAGATAGTACCAATCTTGGAAAGATCAAGTTTTAAGTTTGAATATGTTACGTTGTTTATCACTTGTTTGACAGCCATTAATAGTGAATTTGTAAAATTTGTCATCCTTATGTGTTTCAATACTTCCATTTAAAAGGATTTAGTGCAACCAATATCAAAGCCGAAATAGACTCGACTTTGGGGGAGTCTGCACTTTCGTTTTCAACGGTGAAGTATTGAATATCAGAGTTTAGACGAGGCCTTACGAGCTACGAAGACGAACATTGCAGTGGTCGACCAAATGAGGTGACTATTCCAGAAATGGTGAAAAAAATCCACAAAATGGTATTGGATGACCGTCAACTAAAAGTGCGCGAGTTAGCAGAAATGGTAGGCATTCCAAAAAGTGCTGTACTTCGCATATTGACTGAACATTTGAACATGAGAAAGCTGTGTGTAAGATGGATACCGCGTTTGCTCACAATCAGGATGTTCTAATCGAGTGTTTGGTGATGTTTCGCCGCAACAAAGTCGAGTTTTTGCGTCGATTCATAACTATGGGTGAAACATGGGTCCATCACTACACATCCGAGACGAAGGAACAGTCAAAATAATGGACTGAAAGGAGGGAATCCGCTCCAAAGAAGGCAAAGACAGTTCCAACTGCAGGCAAGGTCGTGGCTTCAGTTTTTTGGGATGTGCATGGCATAATTTTTATTGATTATCTTGAAAAAGTAAAAACCATCGACAACGAGTATAATGCGAACTTATTGCAGCGTTTGAGTGATGAAATTAGGGAAAAAGGCCGCATTTGGCGAATAAGAAAATGTTGTTCCATCACGACAATGCACCTGTTCACACATCCGTTATTGCAGTGGCCAAAATAAATTATTCAAAGTACGAGTTACTTCCTATTGGCCAGATTTAGCACCTTTGGACTATTTTCTCTTCCAAACTTGAAGAAATGGCTCAACGATAAAAGATTTCCCAACGATAAAGAAGTGATTTCTGCAGTCGATATCTATTTTAAGGAGCTCGATGTTTCTTACTATAATCAAAGTATTGAAGCTGGAAAAAGTGTATCGAGCCAAAAGGAGACTACGTTGAGAAATAAATAAAGTTTTTGCCAAATATTTTGTGTTTTCTTTGTCAGGCCAATTAATTCTGGGACTTCCCTCGTAGTGTTGAACTCATACGAAATATAAATTGGAACAATTGAAACCACATACCAGGAAGATAAACATAGAACACCTACAAATACAGCTAGTATTTTATGGTTTCAATAGAGTTCAATCATCTAAATGAGACGAGTTATAAAAAAAGAAAAGGAAAAAGAGTGCTTTAAATATTATATACGAGGCACCATGTGTTACTGAAATCTAGCTTGAAATCAATCACTTCGGAATGTTCTTGTGTACTGCCGGCAGGACACCGCTGTTCTTTTCGAAGCACAGCTTTACCGGCATATATACATCCTTCCAGCAGGTCTAGGTTCTTGTACAAAAGTACTCTCAGAAGGACAATTGTTTGTAAATTTCATCATCAATATAGAATATATAGAAATGAATTTAAAAAATGGTCAAATTGCTTATAGAATAAATATTTTTGTTCTCGTTTCCAAAATCATGCAAATAAAAATAGCATTAGAAGATTCTTGCATTTTCAGCATTCACTGGTAGGAACGTTCATTTCTTAAAACAACTCGGATTATTCTTAATCAAATTGAGTATGAACCAAATTTGCAAAATATACTTGTTAATCTTAGATAATACCTCTTGATCGCCGATCAGACCTTCGTCTAAGAACACTACACAAGGTCGCCGAGATATTCACTGTTAAAAATACTGCAAAGACCCGTAGAAGTCCAGGTTCTCGTGCTGTCAGTACACCCACGAAACGGGTATCCATTGCGGGGTCGTCTGGACCTTTTCAATAGCGTTTTCCAAGGCAGCGATGGTCTCGTCGATATCATTGTTGACTATGGTGAGGTCGAAATAATGACCGTAAGCGTGTCTGAGCATTTCGGATTCTTTGGCGAGCCGTTCCAAGCTGCCGTCAAACTGAAATCATAAGTGTTAATTAATAAAATTGTAAAATAAACGAAATGGATATGTTCATTCGTTTATATTTCAGCAAATAACAAACAAAATCAAATATTTAGTATTAAAAATTTCACTTTTCGTTTGGTGATCGTAGAATATATATATATATATATATATATATATATATATATATATATATATATATATATATATATATATATATATATATATATATATGCAAAATATAAAATAATAATATAATGAACTTTGAGAGACCTAGTATCCTAGCAAAAGAAAACAAATTTCATAGTCTTTCTAGAAATGGCTCACATAAACAACGAACCACTTTCCATGAACAAAAAAGGATACGTAGAAAATCTCAGCGTAATATACAGTTACTTATTACAACTAGAAGTCAATAGAAATCAGTCTCTCACTGGTCAATTTTCTCAGTTGGATACTTTCTAGCCACTGTTCTGAATGTTACTATCACAATTGTCCACCTGGGTTCGGAGTTTGCCTATATATATTATATATATATATATATATATATATATATATATATATATATATTGACAGTTGACGCTAAAAGCCCGTTTTAATAGGTAAAGTTAACACTGCCCAAGAACAGGTAATCGTTTTAGGAGCGGAGGTAACAGTTCTTGAAAAGTATGTTATTAAGCGGAAAAACAATAAAAAATTTAAATTATGATTCAATTTAGACAGCAAGAAAGGCAAACTCCGAACCCAGGTGGACAATTGTGATAGTAACATTCAGAACAGTGGCTAGAAAGTATCCGACTGAGAAAATTGACCAGTGGGAGACCGATTTCTATTGACTTCTAGTTGTAATAAGTAACTGTATATTACGCTGAGATTTTCTACGTATCCTTTTTTGTTCATGGAAAGTGGTTCGTTGTTTATGTGAGCCATTTCTAGAAAGACTATGAAATTTGTTTTCTTTTGCCAGGATACTAGGTCTCTCAAAGTTCATTATATTATTATTTTATATTTTGCATTTTTCCGTCGGATACTTATTAGTCGCTGTTCTGAATGTTACTATCACACTTGTCTTCTGAATGTTACTATCACACTTGTCCAACTCGGTGCGGATTTTGCCTTTCTAGATATCTAAAATGCATTTCGCTGTGATTGTTATAACCGTTTTGAGTCATAATTTTCATTTTTTATCGTTCTGCTTAATAACATAATATTTTTGGGCAGTATAAACTTTACCTATTAAAAAGGACTTTTAGCGTCAACTGCCAGTTGTCAAATTCATTCTGCTTTATGGAACTTTGAAATTACTGTAAACGATACAAATGGCATCCGTACGTCAAAAGGTCTAAAATATTAACCTTTACAGTGGATATATCAGATGGCATTTAGAAACGCCAGTGATGCCAGTTCTCGAAACATAAAAGGATATCTTCGTAGCTAAAGTAAATGTAGTATTTATATTTCAACCAAAAAGTTGATTTTAAGCAAGATTACATGTGCAACAATGATAAAGAAGCGTTTTCCTCATAAACGTAAACACTTCTATTTAAATAAACCCGATACTCACATCCGCAATATTTTGCAGGACAGGAGCTGCAATAAACACAACGTACGGTGCAAATTCGGCTGTTCTAAGCACTTTTAAGGCCTGTGGTTCTACGTCGAGTATTGCCATTTTACCCTCTTGATGGATCTTCCTTATAGTATCCAACTAAAATTTAAAAAATAAGTATTATTATAAGTAAAATAATGTTTCGGCTATTCAGAGTTAATATCTAAAAGATAAAGATTACTCTACCTTGGTTCCATACATAGCATCTTCGTGAGTCCCATATTCGAGATACTCATTGGCTGCAATGTCAGTCATCATTTCATCGTGCGTAACGAAAAAATAGTTGCGGCCATTTTCTTCATCTGCTCTGGGTTGCCTCGTTGTATCTGTAGAGAAAATAACTTTAAATAAACTTAACAAGCGGATTAATAACTGTATCAGTACTAATTTGGCTCTCAGGTCAGTAATAACAAGTTTTGGTTATCGAAAAATGAGGGAAAAATATTTCCTGACGGGCAGAATTTTTTGTCACTAATTCTTATTTTCTTATGTCCTCTGTAAGATACTAGATGGTAATTTTAACCTGAAAAACTTGCCATGTGTTTTTTATCTATCATATTGAGTTAGTAAAGTAGATTCGTTTCAAGCCAACGCCAATCCTCAGATCTTTGTAGATGTCGCTGTTCTTGATGTACCAAGGAGCATCTTCGATGTTCCTTAACACTTTATTTAGGACCACATAGGTCTAAGAATCTATTTGTGCAAGAAGTATTTTGTTATGAACGGATAATTTGGAATCACGTTTAAGCAACCAACGCATCTTCTTTTATTTAAGTTCTAATTCTTGATGCTTTTTTAATTGTACTGGTCATCAGAGTCTTGCATCTAAAACACTGACCAATATTTTACTCAGTCCAGGCTAGTTCAGGTCAGTCCAGCTGAACAATAAATTAACTGTTTGAGGTGTTTGAAAACTGTAAAACACCAACAGAAATTTTAGAAGATTTGTTTTAAAGCGATTTGTGTATGTCTCAGTAAAAAGAAGTTTTTCGGCCTTAAAGAGAATAAAAAGCTATAGTCGCAATACTGACTCAGAATATGTTAAACAGCGCCCTGTTCAGTGAAAGTGATATGCGAAGATAAGCAGTTTTACGAAGACATCGTGAACTTTGTAACACCAAAAATTCAACGTATCTTCTATGATCTACGGTGATGTCCAAAAACTTTGCAGTATTTTCATGCGGGAGCGAGACACTATTTATTCTAACTGGAAAGTATCGACTTCATTTATTGGAAAAATCTACATGAACGGGCTTGGAGTGGTTAAATAGATATAATGAGGTTTGTAGGTTTTGAGTTGCTGTATCATTAGCGAAGGTAACATTGATATAATTGGCGAATTCACTAATGTCTTTCGTGTATAGTACGTACAGAACTGCTCTAAGAGCACTTTCTTTTGAGACTCCAGCTCTAATCTTTCTCAACCTTCTACTTGATTCTGAAGCATCTGTCTGATAAATAGGATTCTAAAAGTAAAAAATACCCAGGAAGCGGAACTTTTAGATCAACCGTCTAAATAATGTTCAATATTGCATCGTCCAATTCATCAGGATTCTTCAGTGAACCTTTCCAGATGTAATCTGAAACTTGCCCAACCTGTTCCTTTATTTTATAAACTTGACTGATGATCTTTCTGACCGATACTGTTACCGAGAATGAGTGGAATGGGGGAATGGTCCGAGTTCCTTTCACAAGTAAATAGTTCGGTGCAATGTCTCTTCTTCTTCTTCTTAAAGTGCCTATCCTCTTTGGATGTTGGTTATCACATTGGTCCATAATACTTTATTCACTGCTGCTCTGAACAGACCTGTTGATGTCATTCCAGTCCATGTTCGCAAGTTGCGCAGCCATGATATTTGTCTTCGTCCAGCTCATCTCTGGCCTTCCATTTTCCCCTGTAGGATAAGTTGGAGCAGGCGATATTTCTCATTCCGCATGATATGTCCAAAGTACTCCAATTTTCTGCGTTTGACATTTGTAAGGTATTCCAGTTCTCCACCGATACGTTGTAAAATGTTTTCGTTTGATACGTGGAGTATCCAAGGAAATCTAAGCATGCGGCGGTAGCACCACATCTCAAATGCATCTATACGTTTACATGAAGCATCGGTAAGGGTCCAGGCTTCTGCTCCATATAAGAGAGTTGAAAGTACATAGCATTTCAAAATCCTGATCCGCGTATGTATATTGAGGGATAGGTTGCAGAGTATGTTGCGCAGCTTATTAAAAGTACCTCTTGCTTTCTCAATTCGGCTTCTTATTTCTCGAGAGTGGTCTCAGTCCTTATTCAACGTGCAGCCTAGATATGTGATCGTCTCGGCCATTGTGAGAGTTACGTTGTTGGCAGTAAACTGTATATTGCCGACGTCGTTTTTACTGACAATAATCGTTTGCGTCTTCTTGCAGTTTATCTTCATACCATATCTGTTGCAAGCTCTCACTATTCGGTCGATAATTCTTTGAAGTCCCTCTGCAGTATCGGCTATAAGAACGGTATCATCCGCGTATCTTAGGTTGTTTATTACTTCTCCATTTACAATAATTCCATCCTCTATGTTGCCCAGTGCTTCCTTAAAGAGATGTTCTGAATATACGTTGAATAGAAGTGGCAACAGTATACAGCATTGGCGTACTCCTCTCTTTATATTAAATTCTTCTGTTGTCTCATTCTCAACTCGTACAATAGCCTTTTGTTGTGAATATAGCTTTGATATTATCTCTCTGTCTCTGTCGTCGATTCCTGTCTCTTACAAAATAGAAATCTATTAATTCAGGGATCTTATTTTGGTCTCTTCGCCAACAGATAGGTTTGCTTGTGAATAGAATATCGAAGTTCAGTCGTCTGATTGCTTGTAAAATACTAGAATAAAAACCTAAAAATAATGCCTTGAGTGCTTGTATATCCACGTTTTGCGCCCGCAACGTCGTTGCTACAACTGTAAATAACGCCAACACTTCGTAAACTTTCCGATAATGAAAAATATATGGTAATCCACAACGCCACAACTTTCAAACTTTACATCTCAAGACCAGAAGATTTAGATAATTAATATAAAATCGTCTTAGTTCGACCCTTTTTTAATGGTATTAAAGTTTCTTTAAACAAGTCGGTTAGCTTAATCTTGCCAAAACTTTTAAAGTACAAAAAAAGTACCTCTTTAAGTCTCCGAATATTCCAAACTTAATTAAAACTTTTCACTATACGCTAGTTCTTACTGTAATGTTGAATATTTAAATCCGTATTAAAAGCAAATTATCTTTTATTTTAACTTCAACAAGAGACTATGAGAAATTATTAATGGGCAACGTTTTTGTGTAAAAATAAAGGGAACCTAGAACTAAACTGTACTCATCCAAAAGTTTTGACCATTCTGTAAACAATAAAAATCTCATATACCCTCTTTTAAACTGTAAAAAGCCAGTAAAATTGCTACAAGTCTTACAGGATTGTGGTAGGGTTTTTAAAGCGTTTTAAAATTTAGGAGAAACAATTACTGAGAATGAAACACGCTATGTAGAATGCTTCACATTAAAAAATCTACTAATAATTACAAACATGTAACCAACTGTCAATGGAAATGAGTGCTGCTGTGTTGGAGTATGATGGAAGGATTCCGTTAAGAAGACCGGCACTGCAAAAAATTAATTCATCCAAACAACTGGGTGTCATGTTAGACATCATGAATAATCGGATTTTACCAGCATATGCTTCAGGTGCCTACACTCTGGAGTCTTTGCATATGACCATCTACTGTGCCGCGACTGTTATAGCTTGAGCTCTAGAAATTAAAGTTACAACAGAGCACCGAACAGCAAGAACAGAACCCAACACACCACCATGGGAAAGACGTCTATATAAGAAAATTGAAAATATTCGAAGATATAGGACAGCTGATGGAGTACATCAGGGGCATAAGAACAAGTAAACTGCAAAGACGAGTTGAAGAAATCATCAATCGTGTCCGGTATCATTCACAACAAGATTCAGCGAATGCTACTGCTCAGCAATGCCTTGATATGTTGAAACAGAAGCTCTCTGTTATTGCAGGAAGGCTAAAGAGATACAAGACCAGCAATATCCGAAAACGTAACAATACGCTGTTCCAACGATCATAAAAGACTTTCTACCGTAAGCTAAAGTCTCCATCTAATATGCCATATAATAGATATCCCAATAGAGAGCAGGTAGAAGAGTTCTGGGGAAACCAACTTTCCACACCCGCCAATTGTAACATCGCAGCTGGCTGGATCAATGAAGAACGCCAAATCTGCCGAGACTACAGCCAGATGCAATATAAGTCATTTACCACCGAGGAAATTTCAAGAATAATTAAGGAATCCCATAACTGGAAAGCTCCAGGTCTCGATGCACCATCAACTGACTAATCTTTTTAATGATGTTTTTTTTTAACCCAACAAAAATACCATTGTTCTTGACCTAAGGCATTACGTACCTCCTGCCAAAGGGCCAACACAACACACATGATCAAGCTAAGTATGGGCCAATCAACTGGCCTACCCACACTGTATAAGGTGATCACCTCCTGTTTGATCCAACGCATTTATGCACATTGTGAGCAAAATAATATCATTGCAACTCAACAGAAAGGATGCACGAGGGGAGCAATGGGATGCAAGGAATAATTGATGCACATGAGTGGCTTAAAACTATATTGAGTATGTATAGGGTCGATTATCATTTTATTTCCTTTTTAGAACGCATCATGTCTACCTGGAGAACTAGGATTCAATTGCAAGTGCCATTCAGCGACATCATCGAAACCAACACAATTCCAATAAGGAGAATATTTCAGGGCAATTCACTTAGCCCATTGTGGTTCTGCCTTGCAATGAACCCACATCACGCCGTTTGAACTCCACCAGATACGGCTTTAGTATTAGAAATAACAACGAAGAGGTACTAAGAGTGAATCATCTTCTATAAATGGATGATCTTAAACTGATGGCTGCTACCAGAAACCAGCTGGAACAAATGCTTAAAATTGTAGAGGACTTCTTCAGTGATATCGGAATGCAATTTGGACTTAACAAGTGCCGTATTTTGAACATCGTTAAAGGTAAAATACAACCAGGAGCATTTGAAATGCAGAATAGTGAAACTATAGCTGCAATGGAGGCAGACATAACATGGTAGGTATGAAACAGGCTAAAAAAATTGACCATCGCACTATGAAAGCCGAATTGACAACCGAATTTGTCAGGAGGGTAAGGCGGGTATTACAACTAACTTAAATAGTAGAAATTTTTTTTAAAGCGCAAAAACACAAAAACGCCACCCTCGGAGTGCTATTGAACGTACAATGCTTCCAAGAAATCAGGGAGGAAGAGGATTGGTGGATATTGGTAAGCAGCTAGACCAACAAACAATAAACTTACGTTCATATTTCAACAGGTTGGCGGACTCTTCTACACTACATCGAGCAATATGCGATGCAGACGATTCAACGCTGCTAGAGCTGGGGGAACAGGATATTGCTTCTCACCACCAAACAGACCAAGAGAAGTTACAAACCTGGCTACAGAAGGCACTTCATGGACGGAATCCAAATGAGGTCAATCAGGACAATGTAGACAATTGAGCGTCGAATTACTGGTTGATTTCAGAAAACATGTTTCCTGAAACGGATGGCTTCTTGTTAGCTATCCAAGAACAGGTTATTCCGATGAAGAACTATCGGAAGTTCATTATCAGAGACCCCCCAATAGAAAATGATCAATGTAGATATGGCTGTCGAACATCAGAGACAATCCAACACATAACTGGAGGATGCCAAGTGTTTGCTGCAACCGAGTATAAGGAAAGATACGACTCAGCCGCTAAGATACTCTACCAAGAGTTAGCAGATAAGTTAAACCTGTTGCAAGTAGGAAAGGTACCTTATACCAATACAATTTGGAGCCTATTCTTGAGAACAACCGGTTTAACTTATATTGGGACCGAACGGTTATAACGGATCAGACAGTTGCTCATAATAGACCAGACATTATACTAACAGATAAAATTTCTAGACGAACTATACTAATCGACATTGCTGTACCTAAAAAACAACAACCTAAGACCAAAATACAAAATGCGAAGACAATGAGCAATCAACAGCGTCCAAACGATTTCCATAATACTGTCAATAATTGGAGTGATACCAAGGAATCTCCTGCAGAACATCAAGGGACTGGACCTTAGTGAGCATCTGTATAAACCGATGCAGAAAACAGTTCTCCTTACAACCGCGTGAACCGTCTGAAAGTTCGTAGGAAATACAGCAGACAGCGTCACCTAGGACCCGATAACATGGGAAGGGTTCCCACAGAGCTTCATATTTTTGTCATCTTTGTATATATTTATATATTTTTTGCTGGCCAGTATATATGGTTTCCTTGAATACAACCCTGCCGTTCACCTGAACATATATTGTAGTCAATATAATGTTTGAACCTTTTTCTGCTTCTTTATTTTCGGAATATAAAAAAGCTTAAAAGAAAGCCGAACATAATATAAATATACTTTGCATATAAATATGTATACGTTTTGGCTATACGAGTATAAGCTCAAATAAATTTAGGAACCCTACCGGAAAAGGGGCTTATCTGGACTAAAAAATAAATAATATTTTATAATCACAAAAGCTTTTCAGTTTCATAGGCATTAGAAAATGCTCATCACCAACTTATTCTATCTTGTAAATCTGTATGAAGATTGATTTTTCTAACTTTATCATTTTTTCTAAATAAATGTATTTTGCTCATATTAATTTTTTTAATTCATAAGAAATTATATAAAGTAATACCTCTTTTTGTTTTAAAATACTCAATGCTTCTCACCCCGTTATAATATAATTAGTAAATAATAAAGCAAGGAGTTTTTGCCTGATAACTTTTGTTAAATTAATGAACTAAGATCCTGAGAGAAACTTTAACTATCAAGAGAATGCGGTAGAATAGCCGAATATTTCATTATATTCATATAAAGTTTTAAGTAGTTGGATATAGAATTTCCAAGCTTTTGTTATATAGTCTTAGAATTTTTTACAACCAAACTAAAAAGGAAAATGCGAACATCTTCTTGGATTGAATTAAAAAGTATTTAAATATTATGCGCTATGAAATATGATAGAGCTCATATTGCGGAGCCTAAAAAGAATAGAATACTGAATATGTTTAATTAATACTGTTAATTTTATGTTAATGAAAACAAGAGCAATTTAAATTCTATATACATACATACATATAACAATAAATATGTATGTGATTTTTAAACCACCCTTGGTTTTCTGTGTTTAATTAATATTGCCTGATCTTTTTTGTTTGCGTATGGATTTGTTTATCTGGGGGAATATTAATCATTAGCTTACATTTTTCATGCTTTCTTTTCAAGCCTGGGGACTTTTTTTTTGGGAACCAGATTCGGAACAAAAAATAAATGGGACAATTTACTTTTATTTAAAGTTTATATTCGAAATATGTGTCTACTCGAGTTTGTAGGTTTGTGTAATTTTTATTTTCATTTTTAATTCAGAATGGAAAATTTACTATTTCTAACCTGTTTTTTTTTTCTAATGCTTTTTTTTTAATATCTGGAAGTTTCAATTTTGAGAAAAGGAAGTATTATTTAAAGGTTCTGTGAAATGGAAGTTATCACAGGCTCTACGTGATTACGGAACAGTTTCACTTGTTAGTGTAGCATTAAGTAAGGTTTTCAGGTATCCTGTGTATGTGCTTAGTCATTCTTAGGACTGTAGGACAGCTGACATCTCGGTGAAATCTCATTCACCATTTCCAAAGCTCACTATACGGTGTCTGTGACCGAACTGACGCTTGCGACTCGGGTGCTGTCGGTCCCATGTGAATGCGAGGTGTGTTCATTGGCTGGATGGTTCTGGACAATCTGCTGCGTGTCATCGGCCCCGTTGCCAGTGTTTTGGGAAGTATTGCCGCATTATGATCAGTTTCTTTACTACTTACTACTGGTTGATGTTTCGTAAGCAGGTATTTCCAAGTATTAGGCAGTCGCTGACTGTCATCTCTACTCAACAGCTCTCTTAGGGAGATCTTTAGTGCGATACTTTACTTAAACTGTGGAATTCGCAGTTAGTTTGGTTGCCGATGCCGGATAATGCGACATCTATCCTCGGAGTAGAAATTTACATGTGTCGAGTTTTGAATATTTCTTTTTTAATTTACCGTCGCGCCACCACATGGCGGTTTTATACAACATTATTCATTTGCGTTATTCTTATGTTATTGAGTGGGCCATCGAGATGTCGCCACTGTGTCTTATTTACTATTTTTCAACCGTGAAATCTGTTTATAGGACACAAATGCGAGATGATGATTTGTACCGAATGCAATGGCCTGATGAGTCCCACACCAGAACGAAACAGCGGTGTCATTTTTCGGACCCGCAGTTTTTCCATGTTCTTTGGAGATCTCTGCACTTTTTAGCATGAGAATAATATTTATCAACGGTCTTAGTCCGCGTGGTCGAGAAATTCTTATTTTATTATACATATATATATATATATATATATATATATATATATATATATATATATATATATATATATATATATATATATATATATATATAGCGCATATTTTCCAAAGGTGTTTTGTCTAATCCTCAGATATTTTAAAAATCCAATTCTATGAACGTTCTGTGAGCTTTGACTGCTCAATTCTAATTAATTGCTTTATAGAGAAAGTCACTGTTTTCCTGCCATTTCCTTTGCCCAAGTTGATACAGCATGTATGACAGCAGTGTATTCAACTCCCAACAATAGTTCTGGTCCTACAAACGTGATCTCTGTATCCCTTTTAGCAAGTAAATATGATTCATTGACCCCTAGGCCAAAATGTTAAGAGTTTTCACATTCTAGTGTCAATTTAATGCACCTCTGGAGGCACATATGTTTCGGTTCAAGTGTTTAAAGTACCGCTTGACTATGTAACCATATTTTTATAGTTTGGTGTGCATAATTCGTTGTCGCAGCCTTCTGACATACAGTTTTACTGCGAATATTTCCCCTTAAAAAATGGATGTGTCGTTACCAAGACTATTGATATATTAGTTTTTGAAGATGTTATTTCTACACCTTCCCCTATCCCTAAACAGACACAAGTCGGCTTTTATTAGATCCGTTATATTTCGGCCCCATTCTTCTCCGCTTGTAAGTGTATGTGAAGGGAAGTAACCTCAAGAGAGTTTCCATAGCTGCTGTTAGCGTTGTGCGGATTACTGAGCGAGAAAAAAATTATAAATGAACCTTTGTAAATATATTTATAAGAACAATTTTAACAGGTTTTTGAACTAAAATACATTATACTATCTGTAGCAGAAAGTTTTCCACTTTAAAACATAAATTTTTCCAAATAATTTAAAATATATTGCTTTTGCTCGTGAAAATGTAACAATAACTAGCCTGAGAGACACGATGTCCTATTTAACATCTACAAGATTATTCCATTGTTTTTGAAACCATTGTATCCTCTCATAATAAATTATTTAAGAGATTATATAGATGAATACAAATTTTCCTCCAAGCAAATTAAATATAATTTATTATAATTATAAAGATGTATTTTCGACATTTGTGAAAGTCTAGCTTATAATAAAAGCCTAAAATTATATTTATTTCTACTACTTTTATCAATAAAAACTCTAGCATAAGGGATTAACGATTACAAAAGGAAACCCACAACCGAGTATTCATTTCTTAAGTAATTTTCGATGCTAAATAAGTATACGTCTTTAGAATCGCTCCATCATGTCAGATTAAAACTTGAAAGATGCTGTTTTTAGAACATTTCAAAGATCTATTTTTACTGGGGACGTTTTCTGATAACAACAATGACAGAAGGTAGGTTCAAGGTCATCATCAATTGCTCCCCTCACCCCTACAATTCGTATGACTTTTTTTGAGGTAAAAAAGGTCGGACTTGGATAATTCAAAATGAATCTGGAAAGTTAATATTCATAGTTTTTGGTCAGATTCGTTGAATGATGTACTTTTAAGTGTGGCAGAACAGCTTTTTTGGGTTTTCAGGTTAACAAGAGCAAGAAATCCTGAATCACAAGAACTCATTCTGGAGGAGATTGCTGATAATCTTTCCAACAGCATAGAAAAGCTCGCAGTTCAAATAGGCACAGCAAAATGGGTTGTTCGTGAAACTTTCTACGAAACCTTGCTTCTTTCTTTCTACGTTCGAAAAGTACATGCAATGTCTTAAGACGATTATCCTGCAAGATCTAATTTCTCAAACTGCTTTGGGACACCAAAATACCCTGACTTAAATCCATTCGATTTTGATAGAATTTGATCGTGGACTAATGAAAACGGAACATTTTTGTAGCATAAAGCTGTTTCGCTCACGATTTATTACTGTTCCATATTAGTCAGTAGCTATACTACAAACCTATAAATAAATCATACTGCGACAAAGGCGCTTTGGAAGTCTGGATCGTTTTTCTTGCCTCTTGGCGTTTTGAAGCTAGACAGCAAGTTAATAGGAGCTACCAATACCACAAACACAACTTCAAGACTCGAGAAAAATTAGCTGGTCTAGCTGTCTTTGAGCTCCCACATCAGGGCACTCGCGACACTAATCATATGAAGTTCTTTTATTAAATTAAGGAAACAAGTTTCCCGAAATACTATTTAACAAAAAAATAAAAATGAAATTATATACAATAAGAACCTTAAAATTAACTTGATAAAGCAATTCTAAAGGAAATAAAATAAATGCTGTTGTCGGCAGTTATTTTAATACCACCGTAATAAACCCAATTTTAAAAATAATACGTTTAAAACAGCTTTATAAAATAGTAATCAAGAAAAGAATAAAAACATAAAAAACAGCTATTTAATTTGTTTAAACAAAAAAGCACTAAAATAGTCCATTTCCCAGAGAGAATAAAACCGAATTAACTCTTAACTTTTTCAAAGATAAATGTAAAGCCAAAAAGAAAACCTCGGCTATATATGTCACTGAAAATTATTACTTCTTAAAAAGCAACTCTAAACTTCTTCTTTCTTCATTTCATTCCCGACTGTTTTGATCTGTCATTCGTAGAGGGCATTAGCTATCCTACGATGGATATTTAATTCGCTATTTGGCCTGAACATCTTTAGTAATGTTTTTTTGTACCTATTCTACGTTTTCTATAACTAAAAGCAATCATAACAACTGCAAAACACCTATTCCCTCTTTTAGTTGCTTCAGAGATATCTAGCTCGTTCTTTTTTGTAAATAGAAAAAAAAACAATCATTACACGAATTCTTGGTACATGTAATCAAACAAATATATTGCATTATAGCTACCTTATTCGATTCTAGATTCAGTCTCTGACGTTCGTGACTTGGGTGTATTATTTGATGTTCAGTTTTCTTTTAGAAACCATATTAATAAAATTGTTCAGGAGGGTTTTAAAAAATTAGAATTTATTGGCAGATATGGTAAAAATCTTACTGTTGATTCACTTAGGGTGCTACACTGTTCTTTGGTTCGCTCTGGTCTTGAATACGCCCCTCTGATTTGGACGCAGGTTTATCAAGGTCATGTTGATTTTATCGAGATGGCTCAATGCAAGTTTTCACGTACATTGGCCTTCAAAGAAAACATAAATATTTATAATAATTTTGATAACTGGATTAATACGAAACAGAGCCATTGTATCGGACTAATCATGGCTATAATAGTCCTCTTTCACGTATGGTTGATGTGGATCTCTTTGGAATGAGTTTGCCTCTTTTTGGAAAGCTTCTAATTGTGCAGATACGCTCAGCAGGATTTTTTTCTCTTTTTCCATCCTTCTGACATGTTAATTCTATTATTTATATTTACTGTATCTATTTTTCTTACCTTTACTTATATTATCTGTTTTTTTTTATTGCAAGCTATTATAAAATTGTAAAATGGATTTCCCGTTGAAATAAAATAAATATTTTAATACAATTGATAAGAACAATTAGAAAAAAAAATTGCAAATAATAAATTCATTATTAAACACCCTATATATTCTAATTAGTACAAGCCCTAATTGATTCACGTGTTCGTGTCTAATTTAACTAACATGTTACTTACGTGGTATGGGATAAGCGTATTGATCGGGATGTCTCGCTATTAACGTGTTTTTTATATGTCTCCTTCCGACTCCGTGAGCACCGAGTAACACCAGGGTTTTTCTTTGAAACGCCGGATCAGTCACTATAAAAATAAATAGGCTTTAAAGAATGACCAATACCTTTAGATAAAACGTTAGACAGACAGAATGGACCCTTACGTAGGAAAAGGTCTGTTTGTTGGACCCATCCAGTGTTGTGGAAAAAACGTTATATTTTTTGTCTCCCAGAGCAATATGAATCTTTTTTATTTGTATGTGATTTAGTTTATTTCTTGTATAGTTATTATAATTTGTAATAACATAGAATAAGAATAAATTTTTAATAGATCATCAATGATATCACTTAATAAAGGAGAATGTTATATATGAGCTATTTTCTGCTTCATTGCTAAACAATGGGATATTTATTTTAGGGATTCAAATATTATATATATATATATATATATATATATATATATATATATATATATATATATATATATATATATATATATATATATATATATATATATATATAATAGGCAACCGAGACAAACCTCATTTCGTTGTACTGACTACATTCTTTTTACTCTTCAGTCAACTTTTAATTATATGTTTTTGAGAAATGTTGGTTCTTTACCACTTGTAAAATGGTTTGAAAGAAGGAGACAAAGAAATGTTGAAGAAAAAATACATCTGACATGTTTTTCCAAGTTATCCACTTAAATTGATAGGAACAAAAGTTCCTTATACTTGGTCACTTGTAAAATGGTTTTTAGCGACCCATTAGTGTCCTAATGCTTGTTTGAATTAAACTATATCCTGAACAAGCGTCTTGGTCTTGGACTAAAGTTACTTTTAACAGTTGAAAACTTGCACAAAATGCCTGATTTGAAAGGTCCGAAAACTTTATTTAATACTAGCGACCCGCCCCGGCTACGCACGGGTGCAATGCTGATACTAAATACACTACAGAAAAACTGACTATTTATTTTATTTTTACAACAATTATTACATCGGCCTCCGACGCGCTATTTATAGGCACGCTGCCGCCGCCCCGGTCGGCCAGTACCGCCGCAAGCGCTACTTCCCGCAATTTTAAATCTGTAATATCTTCGAAAATATTCATTTAAATCTTGTGCTGTAAAGGACCATATAAATCTATATTAAATCAACAATGTATTTAAGCTATTTAATTGGATAAGGATTAATGCTGTATTGGTTAAAATCGCTTCAAAATTTGCCATTATTTGTCGTAAAAAGTAAATGACAAAAAAATGTTATTGTGGGATATCCATGAGAGATAGACATATGCCATCGCGGAGTTTTCTGTAGACCTTTTCAATGTGTACAAATAATTAGTACATTATTTTGATAAATCTCGTAGGGTTCAGCCTGTGTTTGCAATGTAAGCGGAAAAAAATATGATAATTAACGACATCACATTAGAAACCTCAAAAATAACAGTATTTCTCCACTATTTAATGGATGTTATTATACATATAAACCTTCCTCTTGAATCACTCTATCTATTGAAAAAAACCGCATCAAAATCCGGTGCGTAGTTTTAAAGATTTAAGCATACAAAGGGACATAGGGACAGAGAAAGCGACTTTGTTTTATACTATGTAGTGATTAAAGATGGAGCAAGACAGAAAAAAAAATGTATAAAATGACCTATACAAAGTTTGAACGATAGAGGATAAAGAATTATAAAGAAAAATCATTTGATGTATTTTTCCAAGTTCCAAGGTGAATTTAGAATAGAAGGTTATTTTATATAAAAACCCTTAATTATTGTTTCACAATTTTTTAACGATAAATATCTACTGTTTTTATCAAAAATCTTTATCTAAATACATAAACATTTCTAACCTTCTTCTTAGGGCAAAGAGAGGGAAAGGCCGAATATGGGGTCATGTTATCTCTCTCCCTCCGAACCGCTATTGACGGGCGCGCATTTCGAAATTATGTTAACGTTCAGAGCGATAGACATAACACGACCCCGTCGCCCTCTATCTTTTTATCGTGAAACGCGCACGTTGCATTGCATGCTTCCTCCAGTAGTATATGCCCGAAGATTGAAAACTTGGAGCCAGTGCTGTAACTAGCCTTTTGTGCGCCCAGTGTGAGCTTCAGTGACTGCGCCCTTGAAAAATGTTCTGATCTTTCTGATTTGGTCATTTCTACGTCCCTCCAACGTATATGCCTTGTGCCTGGACATCGTCCTGATTACGGCACTGCTTCGAGCATATACAAACGGCAAAAAAGAGAGAGGGAAACGAATATGGGGGGCCGTGGTACCTCTTTTGCTCGTGATTGAACAGAATATGGTTAATTCGGTCGTTTGGGAAAGAACGACGGTTTCCAAAGTCATTTTGATCTGTTCTTAAAATTGTGTGAAAAAATAATTTGTGATGTTTTACGAACACATCCACTTGGATTTCGAATGATCGCGGCATGCACAACCTCAACATTTTCAGGAGCAGTTACAGTCCATTAGGACAACCACAGGGTTTCAAATTTACAACTAACGATGTTTCTCTAAACCTCCTCATCCACGATTTGACCAAATTTTTACTTGGTGCGTCCTCCACACGAACAATATTGAAATGAGCACAAAAACTTCGCCTTGCAATTGTGTACGAGACATTGCTCTTGAAGTATGCCTCACACAGACACACACACCTGACCAACGCTCTATTTTTACTAAATGATTCGCATCGATTCACTATCGAACGACGCTAACCCGACCCCCCTACGTTACACTGTTGCCAAGTTATCCAAGTTTAAAAAGGAAAATCCATTCTTGGACATAGAGTATTTAACTGTTTTCATTTATTTGCGAAGTTATAACTTTTTTTGTAAAAAAAATACAAAATTACGCAAATCAAAAAAAATCTGTACCAAGACTGTTTTGAACTATGAAATTAATGAAAGAAAATTTGATGAAACAACTCGTTTTCTTTGTCAAATTAACGTTTCTTGAAAAACAACAAAATTATGTGATTAAAAATTTTTAAACCAAGATTTGGTCCTACAGTTTTAACTGTCATGAATTTTAAAAATAAATAAGTTCTCCTTATGACTGTTAAAAAGAAAAAAGGAAGCAGTATATTCTCTGAGAATTCCACTCTGGTGCTCCCTCCATACTAGTTTCGACTACCTAATGATCTCATCGGTAGAGCTGTAACGAACCGAGAGCAAAACGCACAGAAATGTATAATTTCTTACCACTCCAGGGTATATTTTAGATGTTTGTACCGTTGAAGATAACAGTTCGGCATCAAATTTTGCGGGTAATATCCTGCCGATATTTAACGATATGGGGATTCTAAATAGACAGTTGTGTGCTGTGCATTTTGCTCTCGGTTCGTTACAGCTTCACTGATGGGAACATTAAGAGGTAGAAACTGGTTTAGAGAGAACTAGAGGGGAATTCTTAGATAATATACTGTCCGCCCTCTTTTTAACAGTCATAAGGAGAATAAAGTAACATTCTTCTAATTTTACTTTAGAAGTGATTTTTAACCGAATGATAACTTAATTTCAGAGAATAATTTTTGTCGGGGGAAGAAAATGGAAAATAATCGCGTGGAACAAGGATTGTAAAAAATAATTTTATGCTTTGGAGAGACGGCATGTGATTTCCAGCAGGCCCAATATTAACCCCTCAAAATTTTATGGAGATCCCATGAGAAAAATTGAAATATATGTAGAGTATCGGAATGTCTGGAAGCGACAGAGCTAAAAAATATATTTTTCGAGCCGAATGTAGGGGAAAACAGGTAAAAAATGGATATCAATATGAAAATTTTAGCAGCGTTTTAGTTATACTCCGGGAGCTCAAATATTTTATCTCGATGGAGCGTGCAAAGCAATATTTAAGAGTTATGGTATTTTTTAAGGGGAGAAAATAATCGAACTATGGTAAAAAAACACTTTTACGAAAGAAGAAAAATATAATATTTCTTTTTTGCAGAGAACTCATTAACGTAAAAGTAATCAGAGTTAAAGACTTACGAATTAGGGAACAAAAAGACGAAAAATCAGGTTCCAAAAATGGATGTTTGATTTATATATAATTTTGGGAGCGTTTTTCAATGCAAAACACTTTCAGTCCTTATTCTGAAGGTATTTTAATGTTACGTAATTGTTACTTGTGTTTCTTTCCGAAGCTTTTTTAAACTAAGTGACCAAACGTGGCTCGACTGTTACTTTATCTCTGATGTATGGAGCCAGTTTCGAGGCATTATTCATTGAATTTCCGGATTGGATATTATTATATTATCGCATTAGGACACTAATGGGTCGCTAAAAACCATTTTACAAGTGACCAAGTATAAGGAACTTTTGTTCTTATCAATTTAAGTCGATAACTTGGAAAAACATGTCAGATGTATTTTTTCTTCAATATTTCTTTGTCTCCTTCTTTCAAATCATTTTACAAGTGGTAAAGAACCAACATTTCTCAAAAACATAAATAAAACTTGACTGAAGGGTAAAAAGAATGTTTGTAATCAGTACAACGAAATGAGCTTTGTCTCGGTTGCCTGTATATATATATATATATATATATATATATATATATATATATATATATATATATATATATAAAGAAACCATAACTTCCTTAATAATGTGTCAGAAGTTGATTATATAAGAACTATCAGAAGAGTACAAACTTTCGAATGGTGTGTGGCAAAATTACTTCATTAAATAATATCATCCCAAAAGTTTCGAAAAACTTGAGAGCATTCCTAAATAGGCAAAGTTACAGAAATATTACATCGTGTAGATGTAGAGCTTCCCCAAAATACTTACTAGGTAACTTAACAACTTCTTCGTAGGTAACTAAATCTAATTGGTCGAAAACTGCGTTGTGCTTAGCCAAATATTTGTCCTTATACTGCTTCTTTTTTCTTCCAAATATTGAGCAATTGACTGGAAAAATTAAAAATGTTATTAATTCAAATATATATATTAAGTAGATTGTTATCTTTGCCATGCATTTTTTTGTATTATAATGTTTTAATTTTCCCAGCATATCACAAGTATTGAGTGAGAGTATTATTAGAAAGCCGCTAAGTAACATGCTTAGGGATATACCTTTATATTTATAAGAACATTCAGAATTTTAAATATTTATGTAGCATAAAAGTTTTAATAATTTTTTTTGCGATATTTACTATATAAGCTGCATTTATTGAAAATGAAGATATTATACAATTTAAAAAGATGTTGCACAGTCTTGCATAAAGATGGCAGTAGGTATAACATCCTGCTGATATATGTTGAAAAGTAGTTGTTTTTTGTGAATTTTGCTGTTGCTCGTTACAGCTGTATTGAGAATGCCATTAAGTATTCAAATAATGTATGGAGGAAGAACCACAATGTCATTAACACTGTCTGCCTTCCCTGAAGGAGTAAAACATTAACTTGGTAAAATTCACCAACAATGCCACTTCTTTCTCAATTTCGATGCTATAAAATGTTTATTTGAGAAGGTAGGCATTTTAACATACATTTTTTTTTAATTGTAAATCAGAAAGAACAATACCCGAAGAAAAACAAAAGTTTATGAAATAATAATGCCAATGGGTAGGGACACTGGCGACCAAAACAAATAAAGCGTAGTGTAGACAGACCACAAACAGGCAGAAGCAGATATACGTCTACGAGTGGCTAAGAAAGAAGGAATAAGATATCTGAAATCTTTATAGGTATGACATTATTTCAAATCTATGATGTTATAATATCGAATTGATTGAATAACACCTTCTAAAAAGAAATATGCTACATAACTTATCGGCATTGGCAAGAATAAAAATATTAAAAAACTGCAAGTGATGAATTTAATCCTAGTTTTTCACACTTCGTACAGCAAAGAAGCTTTTTCAGTATCATGAACTCGCATGTTTTTTCTTGTTTTATACGCATCATGTCCTGGTGACGTTTAACGTACTTATTTAACGACACTTTGTATATTTTATTTATTTTATAGGAACAATCAGCAAAATGACGACTGGCATTTCATTATTTTTATTTTTGACTAAAAAACTTCAATTATTAAAATTCTGAATGCTAAGTATAACTAAATCCCACTATAAAAGAAATTAAGTACAAATATATTACAAAGTGACTTTGACAAGATCACCGTGTATAAAAACATATCTACAACATAATACTACAGTCTTCCTATACCTGTTGAACCATCACAGCCATTAGCATGTGATGTACATCCTTTTTCCAGGTCTAGCCAAGTACAACAAAAATAAATATCACAACGAATACGATAATAAGGTTTTATGTACAAGCTGTATGCTTTAGAATTATAATATTTCAATTTTGAGTGTGAAAAATCATCATGATCATGATCAAAATCTTATTAAGACGATAATAACTTATCTCGCAATAACAAATCTCGCAAGCTATTCACAGAAAACTATCCTAAACTAAAAAGTTAAGAAAATTTATAGTTAAAGGGGATTAATAATAAAATAATAACTCGAAAGTATACGAGCTTGTAGAAGCTAAGTTTATTATATACAGGAGTATTTTTACTTGATAATTTAAATTATTCTAATAAAAAATCCATTTTGCTGTTATAACAATTATTTTTTGGCTTTAATTAAAATTAAAAACAAATATCGATGGTATCTACAAAAACAATGACATCTAAGCAGTATGCGTGGAAAAAACTACCTTTAAAAATGTGCGGGGTAAACTAAGTCAAAAATTACATTTTTGTAAGGTCGAAGAAAATAATGACGCTTCCAAAAGTTCGCACATTTTACAGATGAAATTTTTTCGCCGGATTTATTAATGATGTAATACATTTCAAACAATTATGTTAGAGACTAATATTATAAACTTGGTAAACAAAAATATAGTCTTTGTACCCCAAAACACAATGGGATGTTAACTGTACTCAGAAATATAATTTTGCCATAATAGAAATACTAAAAAGAATATTTTTCTTTATTTTCAAGGAATTTAATTTTTATTTAATAATCAAAATATAATCTCAAGTCACGTGACAACGAACACCTTCAAAGTGCATGACATCACTGTCAAAGGTTAACATTATTTATAGTGATTTCCGTGCAATTTCTTCGAAATTTCTTTACTACTGCCTTTACAAATGATTCTAAAAAGTTTTCGCATGATGGAAAATGGATTTATTAAGGCAAATAGTTCGAATTTACCGAGAATTGTTTCATTGTAGCGAATTTCTTCGCAATAAACAGTAACTTTTGCTCTGGTGAATTTAAAAATGTGAAAACCTCTATGTAAGTAAAATACCAAGAATTGTTATTTACAACCAATAATGAATACATAATAGTAATCATAGGTACTTATTAACTCACAACTAAAATAAATCAGATACAAAACATTGTTACCCAACTTTGATTACTTTATTTCTAACCTCCAATCTTAGTCTGTAGTGTTGTCTTTTGTCTGTTGTCTTTACTTTTTTTAGGGTAGTTTTTTTTACCAAAACTTTCTTCTTAAGAAAAAATCACTATTGTGTAATTTTTTATTTGTACTAATGATAAAAGTAATTGACAATGGAGTTAGTATAGTACAGTACTTGCTACTTTGCACATAAAATTTTAATATTTTATTTGACTTGAAATTTTTTGAAACATTTTTTAATAGAGAGATAAACTCAAAAAACCGAAAATCGTGACAATTTTTGGTTCGCCATTTTTTTCGCACAGGTCTTTCAGAGTTACAATCGAGATATGTTTTATACGATGCTGAAGTGAACACATTGCAGCAAAAAAATCAATGTTACATTTTTGTTACTGACAAAAGTCTATTTTTCATGGAGTTTAACTATAGTGTAAAAATACAGTTTTAAAACCACTATAAAAAAACATAATAAATAAACTTCGTAAAAACTTCAAACTGTTAGATAACATTTAATATTAACTGTACGTTACTGTGGTAGTTCTATATATTTGCACCAACGATTCCAACATTTATAAATTCAAGACAATTAATCTTGCTTTTACCTGTCAGCAAAATGTATTTTCCAAAAATAAAATTAATAAACATGCTCGTATGCATTATTGTAAGATATAAACAACTGTTTATTTGATAAAGTTATAGTTTTGTTTATCATATCTACGGATATAAGTTTATTAATTAAATGGTGTATTTAGTTCATATTTTAATTGAAATATTTACACGAATCATTTTCTTATAGGGAACATGCATATGCAACAGTGAGAGGTATGCAAAAATACGAAAATGAACGAAAAAGTAATATAAAAAATGAAGGGTACGAATTTATAGAAAAAAAAATTGCGGCAGTACTAGAAATTTTATTATATTTTAAGCCGAGGATGATCATAACATAAGATTCTATTTATACATATATTTTTTTGAAATTTTGATGCCTCGTTGCAGTTCATTTCTGAACACCAGGTGTCTACACAAACTGAGTTTTTGTAGATTCAGAACTACACTTTTTAGAATATCCTTTCTATAATCCAGGTTTTATACAATGTGCTTTAAGTTTGTATTTTTACATTAAAAATTAGTTGAAAGGACGATGTTTTAGTACTGATAACCTGATTGGGTGGAACCAAGTTTCAATCAGAAAATTGGGAAAATATTTTTACTGAATTGTTTGAGCGTATACCGAAATTTATAAAAAGGGAGGGGAAATTGCACGGTTTCTCAAAATTTTCTTAAAAATCTACGTATTTATAGAAACGTCCATTTCTACATTAATTGTAGAGACTGAAGATAATAACAAATAAAAAGAAAAGAAGTAAGCGGGCCTTTGGGTGCCCATAGGAGCTGACACCTAGAGTGCTATTTTGGATATACACTATGGTAATCCGCTCAGGGTCTTTCTCTTTGTGTGATAGCCAGCAGCATACACATTCCTAGTGTAAGAGGCATAATCGGGTGTATTTTCCTGATCTCTAAGCTCTTGGGGGGGGGGATCGCCTCCACGTCTCCCTTGGATCTGTTCCATGTTAACCTACGCCACTATTGTATGGATGCATAGTATATTAGAGCGCAAACACAGCCTTCAACTTGACAAAGTTTAAAGAATGGCTTGCGTGGGAATGAGTGCGATCAGTATTGCTCCCACCAGGGCTCTTAAAGTCCTGGTGAACCTACCTCCTCTTCACTTATACATAGAGAGCGAGACCCTGAATATTGTTTAGTGCCTCAGTTGCTTAGAACATCTTGAAATTGGAACGGGCGGATACTCGGGTGTTTGGGAAAGCGCGGTGGAAACATGTCCATCACTCTCCATTCAAACAGATTACATGTCGCCGCTCTTAAAACCCAACCTCACTCTGGAGATATTTCTGCCAAGTAGAGAGGAATGGGAGAGAGAGCAAAATCTTCCGAGAAATAGATCCTGGACATATACTAATGGATCTCGACTAGATGGGGTTGGAGCCCGAGTATTCGGCAGGAGCACAGGAGTTAGAGAGTGCTACCCTCTCGGACAATGTGCGACGATCTTCAGAGTGGTATGCCCATATCTGTGAGAGGGATATAGACAGGAATAGGGTAATATGCTCAGACAGTAAGGTTGCGATAATGGCACCGAAGTCCAGTGTCGTGACTTCGCAACAGGTATCTGAGTGCAAGGATGTACTCAATGGTATGATAAGGAACGGTTGCACTGTCAGTGTAAGTCCCAGGCTGCTCAGGTATGAGAAAGCAGACCGTCTGGCAAAATTGGGTTCACAAACTGAACCATATGGACCCCAACCAGTTCTACTTGTCGCAATTTCCACTGGAAAAGGGATATTAAAATCATTGCTGGAAAGCAAATTGATTGAATCGTGGAGGGAGCTCCTGGAATGAGGTGTGCTAAGGAACATATAACTGGACCTAGCACGAGCGTACTAAGGAGCGTTTCTCTTTAGGAAAGGAAGAGCTGCGAATTGAGGTGGGATTGTTGACAGGACATTGTCACCTCAGGGGCCATCTTCATATGTCGAAGACGACCCGACGTGCAGATGGTATTTGCAGGAGGATGAAACTGTTGACCAAATCCTCAGAGAGTATCTGGTATACATCGGACTGAGACAGAGATATTTCGGAGACACAATTTTGTTATCTGAAGCAGTTAGGCAAGTTCAACTAACGAGGCTGCTTGGATTCGCCAAAGCGATTGACCTCGAATGACCTGCAGCTAAAATGGGATGTAAAGAGTCCAATAGAGACCTAGGCATCGATGATCTAGTATCATCACCATTTGTTTCATTCATTTATTCATTCAAAGTAGTAATAATTTTCGACTTTTAACTCCAGAGAGATCAGATTTTCTATGACTTGGCGAAAATCTGCTTAAAACGTTTACACTTATACATTTAGTTTCATATAAACGTGTTAACAAAAAATAACTACCCAAAAAGTTAAAGTAAAGAAGTTTTATGTTTTTGGAGCCACTAATTTTCGGTCTAAAATGCAATTAATTCAATATAGTGTCCAATCGTCCCTGTTATTTATAACTGATTCACATCGCCGAGACTAACCAACTTCTCCCCATAATTGAGTGATACATTTTTCCAAATTCAACGTATCTCCAGACCAGCGCGAACCCGGTGATGCGAGTACATTCTCGAATGATCCGGCAACTTCTACTTCGGCGAACTAAGACTTTTCCCGAATGAACACGAAAGATCAAGAATAACGTTCGCCGATATAAAAACACCGCAGTCACATGTAAGGAACAGTAGAAGCAAACTAAATCGTACAATTAGTTAAAAACGAAAAGCTGAACGAGTAAACAATTGCTTTTTCTACTTCAGTCCCAGATTTAAAATACAAATGTCTATAGATCCCGACGTTAAAAGTATAAAATCATCAGAAACCTGCTGAAATATATAAAAGTTATATCAGTTATTCACTTATGAAGATCCGCATTTTTTTCTTCATTTTAAACAAATATATTAGGGTGGCCTTATGTAATTTTTTGATTTAAGCTTGTTATAGGCTCACTAAAAGGGTGATTGTGGTCACCAAAAATCGTTTTAAAAAAATCAAGTTACTCAGTAATGTTTTATAAGAACTGTTATTGCAAAAATAATTTAAATAATACAGGGTGGCAATAGAATCTAGCGGAATCAGTGAGGAGCAGCAAGGCTTCAGACAAAACAGGTCAACAACTCACGCCATATTTATAATTCGCCAAATTACAGAGAAGGCCATCGAATACAACAAAGAGGCATATATGTGTTTTGTCGACCTCACAAAAGCCTTCGAAAGGATCAGACTTCATGACGTTCTCGAACTACTTAAGGACAGAAACATATGTCGTAACATCCTGGAAGTAATTAAAGACTTAAACAGCAGAAATACAACGAAAATTAAAGTAGGCAACAAGACATCGAACCAAATTTTAATATCTACCGGCATAAGGCAGGGAGACAGCTTCAGTCCAATTCTATTAAATGTCATTATGGACGAAATTATCAGAGAGGTGAAAGAGGCCGGTAGAGGATGTAGAATGGGAAAAGAAGAACTAAAGATAATTTGCTATGCCGATGATGCAGTACTGATATCGGAAGACGAAGACAACCTCCAACGGCTCCTGTACAAGTTTGAAAAGACCGCTGAAAAATTTAACATGGCAATCTCCATAGGAAAAACCCAATCTCTCACGATCAGTAAAGAACCAAGAAGATGTAAGCTCGCTGTACACAATCAAAGCATCGAACAGGTCATGTCATTTAAATACCTGGGAGCTAACATCACCAGCAATAGAAACTTAAAAGCAGAAGTTCAAGAACAAACAACCAAAGCTGCCGTAATGTCAGGATACCTACGTGATATTATATAGAGAAATGAACATATGACGACACAAAGTAAGATCAGAATATATAAGACCTGCATACGACCCATAATGACTTATGCCATCGAAACAAGAGCAGACACATCAGCAACCAAAATACTACTCCGGACAACTGAGATGGGTCATACATTACGCGACAGACTAAGAAACGATGAAATCAGAAAAAGATGTGAAATACAGGACGTCGTAAGATGGGGCAGATGAAGAACGAGAGCATGGAGGGATCATGTCGACAGGATGACCGACGACCGAGTGGCAAAAATTGCAAAAGAAGGAATACCAAACTCCTCAAGGCTTCCTGGTCGACCGCCTAAAAGATGGAAAGAGAGCTGGACATCGGTGTCACAAGAACAAGAATAAACGAGATGCATTGACAGTCAATACAGGACAAAGTCCTATACTAAGAATAAGAAGAAGAAGAAGAAGGGTGGCAGTAGTAGTGAGCCACAGTCTCATCAGATTGAAAGCGAAGAAAAAATAGGGGAACAGAGTGAGAAAAAAAACAGACAGAAAGTTTTTAGAAGGGGTTTGCAAGAAAGGACAGGTTGGGAACCGCTGTTCTAAACCTTTTTGGATGTGCTTTTCTAACAATAAAGATTTTCTATATTTGAATGATTACTTTATCTCAAATTTTTGTTATTACACAGTTCTGTAACAAAGATACTGGGTCGTTTTCATATCTACACAGAAAAACTGTCTCGAATCTTGTATATTTCGCATTCATTATGGATATATTTGACACGACTTCAGAAATATTAAGCAATACATAGCGTGGAGGAATTTCGCGCCTCGAGTGTTGGACATACCAAGTCAATAGGCCCAAACATGTATGATATTCAAAAGATGAGCAACATAGCATTTTACTTCGCTTATAAGGACACTAACAACGAATTCGTAGAACTTTAGAATCTTATGTTACGTAAGTCTTTTCATTGATATAATTAACAATCAAAATGGATAAAATTTTCGTCAGATGCTTTAATATTACCACGTGTAATTTTGATTTGCGAACATTTCTAGATTGGCCGCTGAAAAAATCAAAGGAACATAAGCAACAGAGGTGCAGGAAAAAAGGTTAATTTTATGATTTGCTGGAAAGTAAAACATTTAAATAACCGTAACTTCTATCATATGATTTTTGTTAGTTGTATGCTAGAAGCGAATTAGAAAAATTATCTACCATGGAAACATTACTTAACATGTCAAATAAGTTTCTAACTTAAGCTGGGTAAAAATTATTTCTAATTCACCTCGATTTTGACGCTAAATAACTGCACTACCTTCAGTGTTATAAAAATTATGTCGGTTTAAAAAGCTTCGGAATAAAGCTAGATATTAGAAAACTAATAAGTAATAATAAACGTATATCCTTTGCTTTGATTTACCTTGTTCCTGTTTAGATTTCTCCATAGCCGCACAAGCGGCCCTCCATTCCTGGAGTTCAGGCGAGGGGATCAGACCAGCTGATCCAGCTTGATCTTTTCTCGCTTGCCACCAATGGTGGTCATCTTTGCTTATAATCTAAAAAAACGGCGGGAAGAGTAAGAATTCAATAAATTTAAGTTTCCGACACTTTGGATTCTTTTTTGTGTAAATATAACAACGGTAAGTCAAGAAATAATGTATGGTGGTTACTTACTTGTAGAATATCACCAGTTTTAAAAGCTATGCCTGCTTGTGCGCATGGTATCAGGTCATCCTCTAGAGGATCGTAATCGAACTGCGCCCTGACGAATATCTGAAAAAATATATCTATACAAGAAACGAAACGAAATTATTGTGACTGTTTATTGTACTTGTACAGTAAACAAGACAAAAAAGTCAATGATTTGTACACTAATATATATATATATATATATATATATATATATATATATATATATATATATATATATATATATATATATATATATATATATACAGTGCCTTCATTTCAAAACGAACCATCCTTAATAACTTTGTTAAATAGAAAAATTTAAAAAAAAGAAAAAACACGTCAATTTAGATATACAGGGGGAAGTTTAATTTTGCATTTGTTAAAAGTCTGTCAATCACCTCCTCACCTCCAGCTAACCTCACTTTGATATGTCAAATGGGAACCCCCACCTTGTGACACATCATTGTAAGCAGCATAAAATTGTCTATCCAACCGTATAAAAAAAATTAAATCGGTTGACGTACAAGCGAATAGTGTGCAAAAATGTCTTGTAATAATGCATAATATATCGGCCTCGAACTTTGGTATGTCAAATGATTACCCTATAGTGTGATACATCATTTTAAAGGACGTACGATCTGCTATCCAACGATGTCAAAAAAAATTAAGTTAATAGACGTTATAGGCAATTAGGATGCAAAAATGTGTGTTAAATATAAGCAGTTTATTCAGTTTTATTCAGTTGAAGAAAATTATTTTATTAAATGTTCAAAATGTGCGCCATTATTAGCGAGACAATAAAAAAGCCTATTTTGAAATTCCCCACGAACATTGGCAAGGGTTTCTCTGCTAATTCCTCTACATTCCCGAACAATTCGATCTTTTAAATCGTCAATATTTTCAGGTGGGGTTTTATAAACCTTGCTTTTTAAATACCCCCAAAGAAAAAAGTCTAGAGGGGTTAGGTCTGGAGACCGTGCTGGCCATTCAATTGCACCACGTCTGCCAATCCACGTCCCTGGAAAATGTTCATCAAGCCACTCTCGAATTGCCAAAGCGTAGTGCGGGGGAGCTCCATCTTGCTGGAAATGCAAATTATTTTCATTTAGTACCATAACAGCATTTTCATCCACTTGATTTTCTAAAGATTGCACAATGGCAGGGTATATTGTGTTTTCTAAAAGGTTTAAATAAATTTGCCCAGTTAAATTATCTTCCAAAAAAAATGGCCCGATGATTTCATTGCCATAAATTCCTGCCCACACGTTAATTTTTTCGGGATATTGAGTATGCCCTTCTCGGAAAAGGTGCGGATTTTCATTATCCCAGTATCTGCAGTTATGTCTGTTAACCAGTCCATTTAGCAAAAAAGTTGATTCATCACTAAAGCAGATGTTCTTAGGTAAATGGGGGTCCTCGTCAATTCGTTGGCACATTAATTCGCAAAATTGAATTCTCCTATCAAAATCGTCTTCTCCGAGTTCTTGATGAATTTGAATTTTGTAGGGAAAAAACTTATTTTGTTTTAAAACTTTATGCACAGAGCCAGCAGAAATGTTGGTTAAATCTGCGACCTTTGAGATGGATAAAGTTGGATCTATTGCAAACTGTCCTAGTACCTCGATTTGGCATGCTTCATCTACAACCCTTTTCTCAATAGATTTTTTATTACAAACGGATCCCGTTTCTTCAAACTTTCGTACCAATTCGAGTACATATTTATGGCCCACGTTTTTGTCTTGATGCCTCTCGTTAAATGCTCTGGCGGTTCTACGAGCGCACCGATCTTCAGCTCCATAGAGAAAAATTATTTCTATTCTTTCGGCTAGCGTATACACCATTTATATTCACGTTTCAACTAGGCGTCACAATGACAATTTTAACAATAATAAACAACTGGTGTTTAAAGATCTTAAAAATTTTATTTATTGCAGTGATTTTTTGTACCTATCAGGTACCGCAAAAAATATCATTGAAATAAATACACTAGATTGATTAGACTGCTATGAATTTTGCGATGAATTTTAAAACAGGCTTAGTTTTTTTCTCGCAAATATTTTAACTGTTTATTATTTTAAAAAAATATTTATTTTAAATTTAAAATAATATTTTACTCTATGAAGTAGCCATTTGACATAATAAAGTTTAATGTGATAAGGTGTCTATTATTACCACACATCTTTTCTTACTATTCGCTTGTACATCAACAGATTTTGTTTTTTTTTATTGGCTAAATAGAAGATAGTATGCCCTTTAAAATGATGTATCACACTATAGGGTAATCATTTGACATACTAAAGTTCGAGGCCGAT
This sequence comes from Diaprepes abbreviatus, assembly GCA_034092305.1. Classification (NCBI taxonomy): domain Eukaryota; kingdom Metazoa; phylum Arthropoda; class Insecta; order Coleoptera; family Curculionidae; genus Diaprepes; species Diaprepes abbreviatus. The sequence goes on along the minus strand of JASJET010000124.1, from coordinate 164,629 downwards.
ATATTATGCATTATTACAAGACGTTTTTGCACATTGTTCGCTTGTACGTCAACCGATTTAATTTTTTTTATACGGTTGGATATACAATTTTATGCTGCTTACAATGATGTGTCACAAGGTGGGGGTTCCCATTTGACATATCAAAGTGAGGTTAGCTGGAGGTGAGGAGGTGATTGACAGACTTTTAACAAATGCAAAATTAAACTTCCCCCTGTATATCTAAATTGACGTGTTTTTTCTTTTTTTTAAATTTTTATATTTAACAAAGTTATTAAGGATGGTTCGTTTTGAAATGAAGGCACTGTATAATAATTTGGTCAACACTACGCTGACAATCTTCAGAAACCTATGTTGGCCAAGTTACTACGCTGTTAGACGTTCTTTTTTTTAACAAATAACGTTAATATGTAGGATATTAGTTTAGAGACAATTTTAAAATCATGTTTTTTGGTAACCTGATGTTGATTTGCTCAAAAATAAAAGAAACAATACATCTCAAAACCGCAATTAAAGGTTCTAGCCAATTAACAGTAATAATAAAAAATACCTCATTGTTCTACATCAAAAAGTATCCACAGAAAAAAAATTTTTTAGCCACTTTTATCGTCACATAACCTCAAAAAAAAATATAACGCCTTTTTTCGTTTTTTGACTATTTCTTCGGTTCTAATCATCATAGAAACTTCTTTTTTTTTTCAATTTGTAGGATTTTTTATTGCCTACAAAAAGATATTTTTTACAAAAATTTTTGGAGCGAAATTCAAATTTTTATGGGTGTTCGAAAATAGCAGGACCGAAAAAAAAAATATGTTGTTTTTAGACGCCAAACTATATCCATGAATTTTTTCACGTTTTTAAAAGTGGTGAAACATTGTCAAAATTGCAAAAAAGGCATTTAATATCATTTTTCCGCATTCTTATCGAGCTTTGATGCATGGAATTTTCTTATAAATCCTCATTTGCTTTAAAACTATGTATGTATGTATGTAAATGTATATGTATATATATATATATATATATATATATATATATATATATATATATATATATATATATATATTCTTATATTTTCTTGGGTATAGGTTTTTCCAAAAACAACAATTTTTCTTGACGTTTCGATCTATATAGTGAGCTTCTTCAAAAGAGCTGGTATATTTATTTTACATCTTGAAAGTAGTTTTGTCTAGAAAGACTAGACAGTGATAAAATTCGGGATGTAGCGTTAAGCTAGCGTTGAGTTAGAGTTGAACTTTGGTTGTGTTAGCGATGTAGCGTTAGGCTAGCGTTGCGTTAGAGTTGAACTTTGGTCGTGTTAGCGATGTAGCGTTCGGTTAGCGTTGAGTTAGAGTTGAACTTTGGTTGTGTTAGCGATGTAGCGTTAGGCTAGCGTTGAGTTAGCGTTGAACTTTGGTTGTGTTAGCGATGTAGCGTTAGGTTAGCGTTGAACTTTGGTTGTGTTAGCGATGTAGCGTTAGGCTAGCGTTGAGTTAGCGTTGAACTTTGGTTGTGTTAGCGATGAAGCGTTAGGCTAGCGTTGAGTTAGCGTTGAACTTTGGTTGTGTTAGCGATGCAGCGTTAGGCTAGCGTTGAGTTAGCGTTGAACTTTGGTTGTGCTAGCGTTGTAGCGTTAGGCTAGCGTTGAGTTAGCGTTGAACTTTGGTTGTGTTAGCGATGTAGCGTTAGGTTAGCGTTGAACTTTGGTTGTGTTAGCGATGTAGCGTTAGGCTAGCGTTGAGTTAGCGTTGAACTTTGGTTGTGTTAACGATGTAGCGTTAGGCTAGCGTTGAGTTAGCGTTGAACTGTGGTTGTGTTAGCGATTTAGTGTTAGGCTAGCGTTGATTTAGCGTTGAACTTTGGTTGTGTTAGCGATAGGTTAAATAATGTCCTACTCGTCGAGCATCATCGTCTGAAACTCACTGCGCAGCTCTAGCGGTTTTTGCTCATTTTTGGACTTACTTTCAAAAATATCCCTGCGCAATAAGTTAAACAATGATCTACTCGTCGAGCACCATCGTCTGATACTCACTGCGCAGCTCTAGCGGTTTTTGCTTATTTTTGGACTTACTTTCAAAAACATCTCTGCGCAATAAGTTAAGACATGTCCTACTCGTCGAGCATCATCGTCTGAAACTCACTGCGCAGCCCTAGCAGTTTTTGCTCATTTTTGGACTTACTTTCAAAAATATTTCTGCGCAATAAGTTAAACAATGTTCTACTCGTCGAGCACCATCGTCTGATACTCACTGCGCAGCTCTAGCGGTTTTTGCTTATTTCTGGACTTACTTTCAAAAATATCTCTGCGCAATAAGTTAAACAATGTTCTACTCGTCGAGCACCATCGTCTGATACTCACTGCGCAGCTCTAGCGGTTTTTGCTTATTTTTGGACTTACTTTCAAAAATATCTCTGCGCAATAAGTTAAACAATGTTCTACTCGTCGAGCACCATCGTCTTATACTCACTGCGCAGCTCTAGCGGTTTTTGCTTATTTTTGGACTTACTTTCAAAAATATCTCTGCGTTGAGTTAGCGTTGAACTTTGATTGTGTTAGCGATGTAGCGTTAGGTTAGCGTTGAACTTTGGTTGTGTTAGCGATGTAGCGTTAGGCTAGCGTTGAACTTTGGCTGTGTTTGCGATGTAGCGTTAGGTTAGCGTTGAGTTAGAGTTGAACTTTGGTTGTGTTAGCGATGTAGCGTTAGGCTAGCGTTGAGTTAGCGTTGAACTTTGGTTGTGTTAGCGATGTAGCGTTAGGCTAGCGTTGAGTTAGCGTTGAACTTTGGTTGTGTTAGCGGTGTAGCGTTAGGCTAGCGTTGAGTTAGCGTTGAACTTTGGTTGTGTTAGCGATGTAGCGTTAGGCTAGCGTTGAATTAGCGTTGAACCTTGGTTGTGTTAGCGATGTAGCGTTAGGCTAGCGTTGAGTTAGCGTTGAACTTCGGCTGTGTTAGCGATGTAGCGTTAGGTTAGCGTTGAACTTTGGTTGTGTTAGCGATGTACCGTTAGGCTAGCGTTGAGTTAGCGTTGAACTTTGGTTGTGTTAGCGATGTAGCGTTAGGCTAGCGTTGAGTTAGCGTTGAACCTTGGTTGTGTTAGCGATGTAGCGTTAGGCTAGCGTTGAGTTAGCGTTGAACTTCGGCTGTGTTAGCGATGAAGCGTTAGGTTAGCGTTGAACTTTGGTTGTGTTAGCGATGTACCGTTAGGCTAGCGTTGAGTTAGCGTTGAATTTTGGTTGTGTTAGCGATGTAGCGTTAGGCTAGCGTTGAGTTAGCGGTGAACTTTGGTTGTGTTAGCGATGAAGCGTTAGGTTAGCGTTGAACTTTGGTTGTGTTAGCGATGTAGCGTTAGGTTAGCGTTGAACTTTGGTTGTGTTAGCGATGTAGCGTTAGGTTAGCGTTGAACTTTGGTTGTGTTAGCGATGTAGCGTTAGGCTAGCGTTGAACTTTGGTTGTGTTAGCGATGTAGCGTTAGGCTAGCGATAAGTTAACTTACTTTCAAAAATATCTCTGCGCAATAAGTTAAATAATGTCCTACTCGTCGAGCACCATCGTCTGACACTCACTGCGCAGCTCTTGCGGTTTTTGCTCATTTTTGGACTTACTTTCAAAAATATCTCTGCGCAATAAGTTAAATAATGTCCTACTCGTCGAGCACCATCGTCTGACACTCACTGCGCAGCCCAAGCAGTTTTTGCTCACTTTTGGACTTACTTTCAAAAATATATCTGCGCAATAAGTTAAACAATGTTCTACTCGTCGAGCACCATCGTCTGATACTCACTGCGCAGCTCTAGCGGTTTTTGCTTATTTCTGGACTTACTTTCAAAAATATCTCTGCGCAATAAGTTAAATAATGTCCTACTCGTCTAGCACCATCGTCTGAAACTCACTGCGCAGCCCTAGCAGTTTTTGCTCATTTTTGGACTTACTTTCAAAAATATCTCTGCGCAATAAGTTAAACAATGTTCTACTCGTCGAGCACCATCGTCTGATACTCACTGCGCAGCTCTAGCGGTTTTTGCTTATTTCTGGACTTACTTTCAAAAATATCTCTGCGCAATAAGTTAAATAATGTCCTACTCGTCAAGCACCATCGTCTGAAACTCACTGCGCAGCTTTAACGGTTTTTGCTTATTTTTGGACTTACTTTCAAAAATTTCTCTGCGCAATAAGTTAAATAATGTCCTACTCGTCGAGCACCATCGTCTGATACTCACTGCGCAGCTCTAGCGGTTTTTGCTTATTTTTGGACTTACTTTCAAAAATATCTCTGCGTTGAGTTAGCGTTGAACTTTGGTTGTGTTAGCGATGAAGCGTTAGGTTAGCGTTGAACTTTGGTTGTGTTAGCGATGTAGCGTTAGGTTAGCGTTGAACTTTGGTTGTGTTAGCGATGTAGCGTTAGGTTAGCGTTGAGTTAGCGTTGAACTTTGGTTGTGTTAGCGATGTAGCGTTAGGCTAGCGTTGAACTTTGGCTGTGTTAGCGATGTAGCGTTAGGCTAGCGTTAAGTTAGCGTTGAACTTTGGTTATGTTAGCGAGGTAGCGTTAGGCTAGCGTTGAACTTTGGCTGTGTTAGCGATGTAGCGTTAGGTTAGCGTTGAGTTAGCGTTGAACTTTGGCTGTGTTAGCGATGTAGCGTTAGGTTAGCGTTGAGTTAGCGTTGAACTTTGGTTGTGTTAGCGATGTAGCGTTAGGCTAGCGTTGAGTTAGCGTTGAACTTTGGTTGTGTTAGCGATAAGTTAAATAATGTCCTACTCGTCGAGCATCATCGTCTGAAACTCACTGCGCAGCTCTAGCGGTTTTTGCTCATTTTTGGACTTACTTTCAAAAATATCCCTGCGCAATAAGTTAAACAATGATCTACTCGTCGAGCATCATCGTCTGATACTCACTGCGCAGCTCTAGAGGTTTTTGCTTCTTTTTAGACTTACTTTCAAAAATATCTCTGCGCAATAAGTTAAATAATGTCCTACTCGTCGAGCACCATCGTCTGACACTCACTGCGCAGCCCTAGCAGTTTTTGCTCATTTTTGGACTTACTTTCAAAAATATATCTGCGCAATGAGTTAAACAATGTTCTACTCGTCGAGCACCATCGTCTGATACTCACTGCGCAGCTCTAGCGGTTTTTGCTTATTTTTGGACTTACTTTCAAAAATATCTCTGCGTTGAGTTAGCGTTGAACTTTGGTTGTGTTGGCGATGTAGCGTTAGGCTAGCGTTGAACTTTGGTTGTGTTAGCGATGTAGCGTTAGGCTAGCGTTAAGTTAGCGTTGAACTTTGGTTGTGTTAGCGATGTAGCGTTAGGCTAGCGTTGAACTTTGGCTGTGTTAGCGATGTAGCGTTAGGTTAGCGTTGAACTTTGGTTGTTAGCGATGTAGCGTTAGGCTAGCGTTGAGTTAGCGTTGAACTTTGGTTGCGTTAGCGATGTAGCGTTAGGCTAGCGTTGAGTTAGCGTTGAACTTTGGTTGTGTTAGCGATGAAGCGTTAGGTTAGCGTTGAACTTTGGTTGTGTTAGCGATGTAGCGTTAGGTTAGCGTTGAGTTAGCGTTGAACTTTGGTTGTGTTAGCGATGTAGCGTTAGGCTAGCGTTGAGTTAGCGTTGAACTTTGGTTGTGTTAGCGATGTAGCGTTAGGTTAGCGTTGAGTTAGCGTTGAACTTTGGTTGTGTTAGCGATGAAGCGTTAGGCTAGCGTTGAGTTAGCGTTGAACTTTGGTTGTGTTAGCGATGTAGCGTTAGGCTAGCGTTGAACTTTGGTTGTTAGCGATGTAGCGTTAGGCTAGCGTTGAGTTAGCGTTGAACTTTGGTTGCGTTAGCGATGTAGCGTTAGGCTAGCGTTGAGTTAGCGTTGAACTTTGGTTGTGTTAGCGATGAAGCGTTAGGTTAGCGTTGAACTTTGGTTGTGTTAGCGATGTAGCGTTAGGTTAGCGTTGAGTTAGCGTTGAACTTTGGTTGTGTTAGCGATGTAGCGTTAGGCTAGCGTTGAGTTAGCGTTGAACTTTGGTTGTGTTGGCGATGTAGCGTTAGGCTAGCGTTGAGTTAGCGTTGAACTGTGGTTGTGTTAGCGATTTAGTGTTAGGCTAGCGTTGATTTAGCGTTGAACTTTGGTTGTGTTAGCGATAAGTTAAATAATGTCCTACTCGTCGAGCATCATCGTCTGAAACTCACTGCGCAGCTCTAGCGGTTTTTGCTCATTTTTGGACTTACTTTCAAAAATATCCCTGCGCAATAAGTTGAACAATGATCTACTCGTCGAGCACCATCGTCTGATACTCACTGCGCAGCTCTAGCGGTTTTTGCTTATTTTTGGACTTACTTTCAAAAATATCTCTGCGCAATAAGTTAAACAATGTTCTACTCGTCGAGCATCATCGTCTGAAACTCACTGCGCAGCTCTTGCGGTTTTTGCTCATTTTTGGACTTACTTTCAAAAATATCCCTGCGCAATAAGTTAAATAATGTCCTACTCGTCGAACACCATCGTCTGATACTCACGGCGCAGCCCTAGCAGTTTTTGCTCATTTTTGGACTTACTTTCAAAAATATTTCTGCGCAATAAGTTAAACAATGTTCTACTCGTCGAGCACCATCGTCTGATACTCACTGCGCAGCTCTAGCGGTTTTTGCTTATTTCTGGACTTACTTTCAAAAATATCTCTGCGCAATAAGTTAAACAATGTTCTACTCGTCGAGCACCATCGTCTGATACTCACTGCGCAGCTCTAGCGGTTTTTGCTTATTTTTGGACTTACTTTCAAAAATATCTCTGCGCAATAAGTTAAATAATGTCCTACTCGTCGAGCACCATCGTCTGACACTCACTGCGCAGCCCTATCAGTTTTTGCTCATTTTTGGACTTACTTTCAAAAATATTTCTGCGCAATAAGTTAAACAATGTTCTACTCGTCGAGCACCATCGTCTGATACTCACTGCGCAGCTCTAGCGGTTTTTGCTTATTTCTGGACTTACTTTCAAAAATATCTCTGCGCAATAAGTTAAACAATGTTCTACTCGTCGAGCACCATCGTCTGATACTCACTGCGCAGCTCTAGCGGTTTTTGCTTATTTTTGGACTTACTTTCAAAAATATCTCTGCGTTGAGTTAGCGTTGAACTTTGGTTGTGTTAGCGATGTAGCGTTAGGTTAGCGTTGAACTTTGGTTGTGTTAGCGATGTAGCGTTAGGCTAGCGTTGAACTTTGGCTGTGTTAGCGATGTAGCGTTAGGTTAGAGTTGAGTTAGCGTTGAACTTTGGTTGTGTTAGCGATGTAGCGTTAGGCTAGCGTTGAGTTAGCGTTGAACTTTGGTTGTGTTAGCGATGTAGCGTTAGGCTAGCGTTGAGTTAGCGTTGAACTTTGGTTGTGTTAGCGATGTAGCGTTAGGCTAGCGTTGACTTAGCGTTGAACTTTGGTTGTGTTAGCGATAAAGCGTTAGGTTAGCGTTGAACTTTGGTTGTGTTAGCGATGTAGCGTTAGGTTAGCGTTGAACTTTGGTTGTGTCAGCGATGTAGCGTTAGGCTAGCGTTGAACTTTGGTTGTGTTAGCGATGTAGCGTTAGGCTAGCGTTAAGTTAGCGTTGAACTTTGGTTGTGTTAGCGATGTAGCGTTAGGCTAGCGTTGAACTTTGGCTGTGTTAGCGATGTAGCGTTAGGTTAGCGTTGAGTTAGCGTTGAACTTTGGCTGTGTTAGCGATGTAGCGTTAGGTTAGCGTTGAACTTTGGTTGTGTTAGCGATGTAGCGTTAGGCTAGCGTTGAGTTAGCGTTGAACTTTGGTTGTGTTAGCGATAAGTTAAATAATGTCCTACTCGTCGAGCATCATCGTCTGAAACTCACTGCGCAGCTCTAGCGGTTTTTGCTCATTTTTGGACTTACTTTCAAAAATATCCCTGCGCAATAAGTTAAACAATGATCTACTCGTCGAGCATCATCGTCTGATACTCACTGCGCAGCTCTAGAGGTTTTTGCTTCTTTTTAGACTTACTTTCAAAAATATCTCTGCGCAATATGTTAAATAATGTCCTACTCGTCGAGCACCATCGTCTGACACTCACTGCGCAGCCCTAGCAGTTTTTGCTCATTTTTGGACTTACTTTCAAAAATATCTCTGCGCAATAAGTTAAACAATGTTCTACTCGTCGAGCACCATCGTCTGATACTCACTGCGCAGCTCTAGCGGTTTTTGCTTATTTTTGGACTTACTTTCAAAAATATCTCTGCGTTGAGTTAGCGTTGAACTTTGGTTGTGTTAGCGATGTAGCGTTAGGTTAGCGTTGAGTTAGCGTTGAACTTTGGTTGTGTTAGCGATGTAGCGTTAGGCTAGCGTTGAACTTTGGCTGTGTTAGCGATGTAGCGTTAGGTTAGCGTTGAGTTAGCGTTGAACTTTGGTTGTTAGCGATGTAGCGTTAGGCTAGCGTTGAGTTAGCGTTGAACTTTGGTTGTGTTAGCGGTGAAGCGTTAGGTTAGCGTTGAACTTTGGTTGTGTTAGCGATGTAGCGTTAGGTTAGCGTTGAGTTAGCGTTGAACTTTGGTTGTGTTAGCGATGTAGCGTTAGGCTAACGTTGAGTTAGCGTTGAACTTTGGTTGTGTTAGCGATGTAGCGTTAGGTTAGCGTTGAGTTAGCGTTGAACTTTGGTTGTGTTAGCGATGTAGCGTTAGGCTAGCGTTGAGTTAGCGTTGAACTTTGGTTGTGTTAGCGATGTAGCGTTAGGCTAGCGTTGAGTTAGCGTTGAACTGTGGTTGTGTTAGCGATTTAGTGTTAGGCTAGCGTTGATTTAGCGTTGAACTTTGGTTGTGTTAGCGATAAGTTAAATAATGTTCTACTCGTCGAGCACCATCGTCTGATACTCACTGCGCAGCTCTAGCGGTTTTTGCTTATTTTTGGACTTACTTTCAAAAATATCTCTGCGCAATAAGTTAAATAATGTCCTACTCGTCGAGCACCATCGTCTGACACTCACTGCGCAGCCCTAGCAGTTTTTGCTCATTTTTGGACTTACTTTCAAAAATATTTCTGCGCAATAAGTTAAACAATGTTCTACTCGTCGAGCACCATCGTCTGATACTCACTGCGCAGCTCTAGCGGTTTTTGCTTATTTCTGGACTTACTTTCAAAAATATCTCTGCGCAATAAGTTACACAATGTTCGACTCGTCGAGCACCATCGTCTGATACTCACTGCGCAGCTCTAGCGGTTTTTGCTTATTTTTGGACTTACTTTCAAAAATATCTCTGCGCAATAAGTTAAACAATGTTCTACTCGTCGAGCACCATCGTCTGATACTCACTGCGCAGCTCTAGCGGTTTTTGCTTATTTTTGAACTTACTTTCAAAAATATCTCTGCGTTGAGTTAGCGTTGAACTTTGGTTGTGTTAGCGATGTAGCGTTAGGTTAGCGTTGAACTTTGGTTGTGTTAGCGATGTAGCGTTAGGCTAGCGTTGAACTTTGGCTGTGTTAGCGATGTAGCGTTAGGTTAGAGTTGAGTTAGCGTTGAACTTTGGTTGTGTTAGCGATGTAGCGTTAGGCTAGCGTTGAGTTAGCGTTGAACTTTGGTTGTGTTAGCGATGTAGCGTTAGGCTAGCGTTGAGTTAGCGTTGAACTTTGGTTGTGTTAGCGATGTAGCGTTAGGCTAGCGTTGAGTTAGCGTTGAACTTTGGTTGTGTTAGCGATAAAGCGTTAGGTTAGCGTTGAATTTTGGTTGTGTTAGCGATGTAGCGTTAGGTTAGCGTTGAGTTAGCGTTGAACTTTGGTTGTGTCAGCGATGTAGCGTTAGGCTAGCGTTGAACTTTGGTTGTGTTAGCGATGTAGCGTTAGGCTAGCGTTAAGTTAGCGTTGAACTTTGGCTGTGTTAGCGATGTAGCGTTAGGTTAGCGTTGAACTTTGGTTGTGTTAGCGATGTAGCGTTAGGCTAGCGTTGAGTTAGCGTTGAACTTTGGTTGTGTTAGCGATAAGTTAAATAATGTCCTACTCGTCAAGCATCATCGTCTGAAACTCACTGCGCAGCTCTAGCGGTTTTTGCTCATTTTTGGACTTACTTTCAAAAATATCCCTGCGCAATAAGTTAAACAATGATCTACTCGTCGAGCACCATCGTCTGATACTCACTGCGCAGCTCTAGAGGTTTTTGCTCCTTTTTAGACTTACCTTCAAAAATATCTCTGCGCAATAAGTTAAATAATGTCCTACTCGTCGAGCACCATCGTCTGACACTCACTGCGCAGCTCTTGCGGTTTTTGCTCATTTTTGGACTTACTTTCAAAAATATCTCTGCGCAATAAATTTAATAATGTCCTACTCGTCGAGCACCATCGTCTGACACTCACTGCGCAGCCCTAGCAGTTTTTGCTCATTTTTGGACTTACTTTCAAAAATATATCTGCGCAATAAGTTAAACAATGTTCTACTCGTCGAGCACCATCGTCTGATACTCACTGCGCAGCTCTAGCGGTTTTTGCTTATTTCTGGACTTACTTTCAAAAATATCTCTGCGCAATAAGTTAAATAATGTCCTACTCGTCTAGCACCATCGTCTGAAACTCACTGCGCAGCTTTAGCGGTTTTTGCTTATTTTTGGACTTACTTTCAAAAATTTCTCTGCGCAATAAGTTAAATAATGTCCTACTCGTCGAGCACCATCGTCTGACACTCACTGCGCAGCCCTAGCAGTTTTTGCTCATTTTTGGACTTACTTTCAAAAATATCTCTGCGCAATAAGTTAAACAATGTTCTACTCGTCGAGCACCATCGTCTGATACTCACTGCGCAGCTCTAGCGGTTTTTGCTTATTTCTGGACTTACTTTCAAAAATATCTCTGCGCAATAAGTTAAATAATGTCCTACTCGTCAAGCACCATCGTCTGAAACTCACTGCGCAGCTTTAACGGTTTTTGCTTATTTTTGGACTTACTTTCAAAAATTTCTCTGCGCAATAAGTTAAATAATGTCCTACTCGTCGAGCACCATCGTCTGACACTCACTGCGCAGCCCTAGCAGTTTTTGCTCATTTTTGGACTTACTTTCAAAAATATCTCTGCGCAATAAGTTAAACAATGTTCTACTCGTCGAGCACCATCGTCTGATACTCACTGCGCAGCTCTAGCGGTTTTTGCTTATTTTTGGACTTACTTTCAAAAATATCTCTGCGTTGAGTTAGCGTTGAACTTTGGTTGTGTTAGCGATGTAGCGTTAGGCTAGCGTTGAGTTAGCGTTGAACCTTGGTTGTGTTAGCGATGTAGCGTTAGGCTAGCGTTGAGTTAGCGTTGAACTTTGGTTGTATTAGCGATGTAGCGTTAGGTTAGCGTTGAGTTAGCGTTGAACTTTGGTTGTGTTAGCGATGAAGCGTTAGGTTAGCGTTGAACTTTGGTTGTGTTAGCGATGTAGCGTTAGGTTAGCGTTGAGTTAGCGTTGAACTTTGGTTGTGTTAGCGATGTAGCGTTAGGCTAGCGTTGAGTTAGAGTTGAACTTTGGTTGTGTTAGCGATGTAGCGTTAGGCTAGCGTTGAACTTTGGTTGTGTTAGCGATGTAGCGTTAGGCTAGCGTTGAACTTTGGTTGTGTTAGCGATGTAGCGTTAGGCTAGCGTTGAGTTAGCGTTGAACCTTGGTTGTGTTAGCGATGTAGCGTTAGGCTAGCGTTGAGTTAGCGTTGAACTTTGGTTGTATTAGCGATGTAGCGTTAGGCTAGCGTTGAACTTTGGTTGTGTTAGCGATGTAGCGTTAGGCTAGCGTTAAGTTAGCGTTGAACTTTGGTTGTGTTAGCGATGAAGCGTTAGGTTAGCGTTGAACTTTGGTTGTGTTAGCGATGTAGCGTTAGGTTAGCGTTGAGTTAGCGTTGAACTTTGGTTGTGTCAGCGATGTAGCGTTAGGCTAGCGTTGAACTTTGGTTGTGTTAACGATGTAGCGTTAGGCTAGCGTTAAGTTAGCGTTGAACTTTGGTTGTGTTAGCGATGTAGCGTTAGGCTAGCGTTGAACTTTGGCTGTGTTAGCGATGTAGCGTTAGGTTAGCGTTAGGCTAGCGTTGAACTTTGGCTGTGTTAGCGATGTAGCGTTAGGTTAGCGTTGAACTTTGGTTGTGTTAGCGATGTAGCGTTAGGCTAGCGTTGAGTTAGCGTTGAACTTTGGTTGTGTTAGCGATAAGTTAAAAAATGTCCTACTCGTCGAGCATCATCGTCTGAAACTCACTGCGCAGCTCTAGCGGTTTTTGCTCATTTTTGGACTTACTTTCAAAAATATCCCTGCGCAATAAGTTAAACAATGATCTACTCGTCGAGCACCATCGTCTGATACTCACTGCGCAGCTCTAGCGGTTTTTGCTTCTTTTTAGACTTACTTTCAAAAATATCTCTGCGCAATAAGTTAAATAATGTCCTACTCGTCGAGCACCATCGTCTGATACTCACTGCGCAGCTCTAGCGGTTTTTGCTTATTTTTGGACTTACTTTCAAAAATATCTCTGCGTTGAGTTAGCGTTGAACTTTGGTTGTGTTAGCGATGTAGCGTTAGGCCAGCGTTGAGTTAGCGTTGAACTTTGGCTGTGTTAGCGATGTAGCTTTAGGTTAGCGTTGAGTTAGCGTTGAACTTTGGTTGTGTTAGCGATGTAGCGTTAAACTTTGGCTGTGTTAGCGATGTAGCGTTAGGTTAGCGTTGAGTTAGCGTTGAACTTTGGTTGTGTTAGCGATGAAGCGTTAGGTTAGCGTTGAACTTTGGTTGTGTTAGCGATGTAGCGTTAGGTTAGCGTTGAGTTAGCGTTGAACTTTGGTTGTGTTAGCGATGTAGCGTTAGGCTAGCGTTGAGTTAGGGTTGAACTTTGGTTGTGTTAGCGATGTAGCGTTAGGCTAGCGTTGAACTTTGGTTGTGTTAGCGATGAAGCGTTAGGTTAGCGTTGAACTTTGGTTGTTAGCGATGTAGCGTTAGGTTAGCGTTGAGTTAGCGTTGAACTTTGGTTGTGTTAGCGATGAAGCGTTAGGTTAGCGTTGAACTTTGGTTGTGTTAGCGATGTAGCGTTAGTCTAGCGTTGAACTTTGGTTGTGTTAGCGATGTAGCGCTAGGCTAGCGTTGAACTTTGGCTGTGTTAGCGATGTAGCGTTAGGTTAGCGTTGAACTTTGGTTGTGTTAGCGATGTAGCGTTAGGCTAGCGTTGAGTTAGCGTTGAACTTTGGTTGTGTTAGCGATGTAGCGTTAGGTTAGCGTTGAGTTAGCGTTGAACTTTGGTTGTGTTAGCGATGCAGCGTTAGGCTAGCGTTGAGTTAGCGTTGAACTTTGGTTGTGTTAGCGATGTAGCGTTAGGTTAGCGTTGAACTTTGGTTGTGTTAGCGATGTAGCGTTAGGCTAGGGTTGAGTTAAACTTTGGTTGTGCTAGCGATGTAGCGTTAGGTTAGCGTTGAGTTAGAGTCGAACTTTGGTCGTGTTAGCGATGTAGCGTTAGGTTAGCGTTGAGTTAGAGTTGAACCTTGGTTGTGTTAGCGATGCAGCGTTAGGTTAGCGTTGAGTTAGAGTTGAACTTTGGTCGTATTAGCAATGTAGCGTTGGGTTAGCGTTGAGTTAGAGTTGAATTTTGGTCGTGTTAGCGATCCAGCGTTAGGTTAGCGTTGAGTTAGAGTTGAACTTTGGTTGTGTTAGCGATGTAGCGTTAGGCTAGCGTTGAGTTAGAGTTGAATTTCGGTTCTATTAGCGAGGTAGTGTTAGGCTAGCGTTGAGTTAGAGTTGAACTTTGGTTGTGTTAGCGATGTAGCTTTAGGCTAGCGTTGAGTTAGAATTGAACTTTGGTTGTGTTAGCGATGTAGCGTTAGGCTAGCGGGAATGTTAATAGTGGTATTGAAAGTTTGGTCTGTGATGAGATGTCATATTTAGGTTTAAGTCAGTATAATTATATCAGAAATATTCATGGCATGGTACTCGATTTGTGTTTTGCTGACTATTACTTGATTATCACCACCGGTGATCCTTTATTGCCCTGTGATAATTATCATCCCCCACTTGAGTCTGTTTTGTCATTTTATTTACAATCTATTACGTGTAAAAAGGAAACCCGTTACAATTTTGACAGGGCTGTGTATGGTGCTATGAATAATTATTTGTTGCAAGTATATTAGATTGATCTTTATTATATGAATGCTGTTAATGATATTGTTGATGCTTTTTACGAAATTATATATCAAGCAGTAGACTTATTTGTGTCGAAATATACTGTGAGGAGGTCGAGCTTTCCCGTTGGGTTCAATTCAGAACTAAGGAGAAAGGTAATAGCTAAGAAGGTTGCGCACAGAAAATATAAGAGAACAAATAGTCAGCAGTATTTTCTTCAATTTAATAATTTCAGAAATGAATGTAAAGCTCTGACCAGTGAATGTTATGAAAGGTATGTATCAAGTGTGGAAGGGAGAATGAGAGAGAACTTCGATGAATTTTGGAGGTTTGTTAAGTCAAAGACTAGACAGAGTGATAAAATTCGGGATGTAGCGTTAGGCTAGTGTTGAGTTAGCGTTGAACTTTGGTTGTGTTAGCGATGTAGCGTTAGGCTAGCGTTGAGTTAGAGTTGAACTTTGGTCGTATTAGCGATGTAGCGTTAGGTTGAACTTTTTCGAAAAGTAGTTGTCAAAAAGGGGTCGCCATTTGAAAATTAATAGTTAGAAATGAAAACGTAATTTTGTCAACTTGTTTTATTCCTGTCTTTCATACTAGTAACTAAAACTTTGCGTTTGATTTTTTTTGACATCACCTAAGGCCCTTAGATTAGTTTGCGTCCGATCATGGCCACCTAGATGCAATTTTAAAAGTGGCTCTAAAAAAATGAAGTAGACGTAAAAAGATTTTAAAATGTCACATTCTGATCTAGAATTGTCTCAGAAATCCAAAAATGTTAAAATATACAGGGTGTTCCATTTAAAAATTCAAAATCGGGGCCATTTCCGGTGAAACCGGAAGTGACCGGAAAGTGGAAAATATGCGAAAACTCTCCTCTTCACATAACATTTACCTGTACCAATTCTCATTTTGATACACATAATACTCTAGAAATTATGACTTGTCTAATAGATTCGTTGACACCCGGTATATTGTAGTTTTAGTTTATTAAAGGAATTTTGGTCAAATAATCCCCCAAAATTAGGATAGGGTGTAATTAATTAATTTATTACACATCGTATAATGTCCAGTGACCTCAAAAGAATACCGGAGAGCATGTTTTATTTTTTTAATTAGCTAAATTAAGCATAAGGTACAATTTAATTCCGATTAAAACAACGAATTTAGCCAAAAAGAACAAACATTTAATTTAAAAGGTTTCAGATACTTATTACAGTAATTATTCTAAATTAACAAAAAATCAAATTAAAAAGTACAATTTTCTTTTTTTTTTCTTTCGACGTTTTTATATTCAAAATGATCGAGGAAATTTACTGGTTTGTTAAGGTAGTTTACTCGTGAAACTGTTTTTCTTAAGAATGTGATTGAATTTGAATATATTGTTTACAAAAGTGTATTTTATTTAATTAAAAAAAAAACGAAATTTTTTAATCGTCTGTGAGACGAAATATTAACAATTAAAATATGCATAATTAACATGCTGGAGGTCACTACATACAACAAAATGCCAATACATTTTGGAATATCTCAAAAACGGTTTTTCCTATATTTTTTAAAAACTAATGCAACGTAGATCCAAAAATTATGAAGTTTTTAGAAAAAACCCGGACTTTTTTGACCGTTTTGTTTAGAAAATACAGATTTTTTTAAATAAAAATAATTTAAAAACATCTGACGCGTAGTGGGGTACAGTGAGCACAACTTGGCAACGCGCGATAATTTAAACCTAAGTTAGTTAGGTTAGTTCTTTAGGATGTGACATTTTTTTAAATATATTTTTCGATAATTTTATTTATTTTCTCAATGTGTTGGGATGTTAACATAACAAACTGTGTAGGTATGAGACTCACACTATATAAACGTTACTATACACACGTTTACTCTATAGACCATTCTTCGTCTTCTTCTTCTACCTTCTATAATAGGTCCCTGACCTGTTCCTTCTTCGATTTTCCTCATTCTGGACTTAAATTATCGCTCCACCTTTTCCGTGGTCGACCTCTACTGCGTGTACCACTAGGCGATTTATCTCGTGCAATCCTTACCAGTCTATCCTCTGTCCATTGTCTCTTACGCTGTAGGACCCACTCATTAATGCAGTCTGTGTTGCATGATTGCCTGATGTTATCGCTTCTTTCTCTGTCTAGTAGCGTTTTTCCTGTTATTCGTCGAAGTATTCTCATTTCTGTAGTCTCCAATAGTTGTTTCGTTTTTGTCGTCTCTGGCCGTGTTTCTGAGGTGTATGTCATAATAGATCTAATTGTGGTTTTGTAGATCCGAACCTTTGTTTCTTGTTGTAAGTGTTTGTTTCGCCAGATCACGTCGTTGAGGCAACCCGCCACTTTGTTTGCTTTGGCCACCTGCCCTCTTACTTCATCTTCGATGTTGCCATAACTAGTTATGTCGATTCCTAGATATTTGAAACTCATTTCTTGTTGTATTATTCGACCGTCTAGTTCTAGTTTGCATCGGAGGGGTTCTTTTGAGGTTGTCATACATTTAGTTTTTTCGGCTGAGATAAACATATTATATTTTCTTCCCGTAAGATTAAAGGTATTTAACAATCTCTGGAGGTCGTCTTCATTTTCGGCACATATCACAGCGTCATCAGCGTAACAGAGAATTTTTATTTCTGTATCACCCATTTTATATCCTCTACCAAGTCGCACCTCCTTTATTATTTTGTCCATTATCATGTTAAACAACAAAGGACTAGGCGAGTCTCCCTGTTTAATACCGTTGTTGACTGGTATGGGTGTTGATAATTTACCGTTAGTGCGAATCTGAACTTTCCTGTTTGCGTATATGTTTTCGATGGTCTGAATTATATTGATAGGAATATTTCTCGTATATAACAGGTGGATTACGTCATCTAGCTTTATGCGATCGAATGCTTTTGTTAGATCTATAAAGCATAAAAATGTTGGTTTATTGTATTCTATAGATTTTTCGACTATCTGTCGTAGAATAAATACTGCATCCACGCAAGACCTTCCTGATCTAAATCCCTGCTGTTCGTCTTCCAGTGTTGTAACCGAATTAATTTTATTTTTGATTACTTTCGTAACGAGTTTCAGAGTTGTGTCCAGTAGATTAATACCCCTGTAGTTCCCTGGTTCTTGTTCGTCACCTTTCTTAAACATAAGCATCATTGTGCTGGTTCTCCACCTATCTGGTACTTTGCATTGTGTCAGGATTTTTCGAATGAAGCTTGTGAGTTCCTGTGTTAGTCGCTGTCCTCCGTATTTCAACAATTCGTTATGAATTCCGTCTTGTCCGGGAGATTTTCTATTTTTTAAGGATTTTATAGCTTTCTCTACTTCTTGAATGGTGACTTCCACATTATTCCTTATTGCAGGTATGTTGTTTTTTCCAATGTTAGCATCTCCCTCAAATAATTTTGTTGGGTAGTCTATCCATTTCTCCTCTGATATTCCATCCAATATAGACATTTGCGGCGCTGCCAGATTTATTATATTTAAAGTTATTACTGTATAAGAATGTGTCTGTATATTGAAAGTTAACGTGTGTTGGGTACAGTCTCGTACAAAAACAAAATTCTTTAGGCCTGAGAATCTTTAACTTTTGGTACTTACTTAAAGCCTATACTTTCGTCTACAACTATCGCGAGTGATCTAACTTGAATAAAATAATTCTGTTCAATTACCAACGTAGATACGTGACTGTGGACGAGACCTGGATCCATCACTACACGCTCGAGTAGAAGTAGCTCTTAAAACAATGGAGGGCGTCCAAAATTATGACTACCGTTTTTTTGGGGTTCTTAAGGCATAATATTCACTGATTACTTAAAAAAAAAAAGGTCAAAAAATCACAAGAGATTACTATGCATTACTAACGCAAAAAAGTTTTTTTTCATCAAAACAATTCTCAAGTTTACACTTGTGTAATTGTAATGATAAAATTATACGAATTACTGTTTGAATTAGTACCCCCATCCACTTCATTCACCATATTTGACACTTTGTGACTTTTTCCTCTTTTTTAATCTAAAAAATGTCTCGGATTACAGAGATTTTCATCAAACGATGCGGCAACCCACACAGCACTAGACGTCTTATAGACGTCGTTTTTATATCCAGATTATGTCTGAACGTCTTAAGACATAAATAAGGCGTCTTATAGACGTTGTTTTAAAGACGTCCATAAGACGTCTATATACAACGTCTTTAAGATATCTTTTAAAAGTCTCCATACTACATTTTATATGAAAATAAATACAGTTGTGTATAATTTAGTTGATAAAAACTAAAAAGCATTTCCTTCCCTATGGATTTTGTCGCAGTTGGGTAATAAGTTTGCAACGCCGCACAGAGCTCAGCTGAATACAAGTTGAGGTTAAAATATTTGATTGAACGACAAATTTTTAGTAGCCTCACTACGACCTTGGTTAATGGAACTTTTGCGTGATCTTTTTACCAATACTTTGGTGCTTTTTGTCACAGACTGTTTGATGTACCAATAACAATAACAGTATGATGCCAGCGAAACTATAACTTTAAAAACCCCGCCTTTTGTTTCTGTCACTGTCATTTTTCAGTTTTGTATTTGTGTTTCGTCATGTCGTTTGTTGTTGGGGTGGCGACTGAAAATTTAGCTTTTGAAAGAATTTTATTAATAAGTTGATTTATCTATGTGCCTCTAAAAATCTTTTTTATTCGTGTTTATGTTCTACTTAAGGTAAGATCGAGAATCATATGTACTTAGGAAAAACAGTAACGTTATTTATAGGTTGTGTTACAGGAAATTCCCAAATGCTTTGCCGTTTATATTTTTGTAGTAACTCTATGTTAGAAGTATGAAATGAAATCTTCAAAAATATTATCTATGCGAAAAAGGCTTGCACAGCTCATCCAGACCCGGTCCTAAATATTACAAGAAATATTACTAATGAAGTGGAAGGCGAAATGTTTGCTTATGGAGTGCTCCACTAATGAAACCTGTAAGATTTATTTTGTTCCTGATGATTGATTTATATTTAAAGAACATAGAAAATAGAGTTGTGTTAATTACAAGAATTAATTTTGTTTAAAGTTTTAGAAATTCCAAAACTGGGAGTACGGAGCATTTATGACTTTGTAAAGCGAGCTTGTAAAATTACCATGTACAGGGTGAGTCAACGATTGGATGAAGTAGGTTTGTGCCTTTTCGGTGAAATTAACAAAGAAACTATATTTATTGTTTGACATAGTTTATTTTTACGCAGATTTTAAAAATATTTAGGACTCTACAGGGTGAGCCAAAAAACTAGGACAGCATAAAGTTGTATTTTTTTTAAATAGAACACCCTATATACGAATCGTATTTTCGATTTAGCTTATAATTTTAAATCTTTTTTATTAAGGGTTTACCATAACAAAACTTTATAGTTTCTGAGATAATTAAGTTTAAAGAAAAAAAGTCACATTTTCAAGCATCAATTCAGTCCTAAATAACGTTTTCAATTTTGTGACAAATATATTCAAATTTGGAATTTAGCAAGGCCAAGGACAAGTTAACATAATTTTTACCTAATATTTGCAATAAAAGCTACAGGGTGTTGAGCACATCGGCTCAAATTTGAACAAGTTTAAATGAATAAATATCTTTTTTTTTTTTTAAATGGTACACCCTGTATATTTTCATGTTATTTAATAGAGTAATAAAAACCCTAAAAGTTTTGTTCAATATATCATATACCTATTTACAATAGTTTTTGAGATATTTCAGTTTTTATAATTTTGAATACTTTTTTACAGAAATAGTCTTCATTATCATAGTAGCCATGGCAAAAACAATGTAAAAGAACATTTTTCTGTGTGTCAAATTTATAACCGCAATCGCTTCTTTTGGTTTTTATGTAGTGTAGTTTGGTTTTTTTTTGCATTCATCTTATATTGTAAAATGAATTTTCCAAAGAATGAGTTAATAGATATGATTTATACAATAGGAGAGGCTCAAAAAAATTGCCTTCTTGCTCAAAGAATTTACAAAATGAAGTATCCTGATCGACGCCAGCCTAATACCCATACTTTTCAAAACTTAATGCAAAGATTTGATTCTTCTGGTACTGTTGATTATCCAAAACGTAAAGTGGTCAACAAACCAGTAACTAATGAAGAAAAAGAACTACAAGTATTGTTAAATGTTCAGGAAAATCCTTATATTGGTAGCCGTCAGTTAGCAGCATTATGTGAAACATCACAATCCACCGCTAATCGTACTACCAAGAAATATAGGTATCATCCATATCACATGGAATTAGACCAAGAATTGCATGGACAGGATTTTGAAAGTCGTGTAAACTTTTGTCGTACAATAAATGCGGAGATTCAATTAAATCCAAATTTATTATGCAAGGTAATGTTTAGTGATGAAGCTACTTTTAGAAGTAACGGTGCCGTAAATAGACGCAACATGCATTATTATGCCACAGAAAACCCATTTTGGATCAGAGAGGTGCAACATCAAAACCACTGGTCATTAAATGTTTGGTGTGGTATTCATCATAATCGAATTATTGGACCCCACTTTTTAATGAACCACTAAATGGCCATAGTTACCTGAACTTTCTACAAGAAGAACTACCCCAACTGCTTCAAGGTCTCGATAGGGATGAGCTCGACAGTATGTGGTTCCAGCACGATGGTGCGCCTCCGCACTACCATCGTGAAGTTCGTGCGTTTTTGGACCAACGATATCCGCAAAAATGGATTGGACGTGGGGGTTTCATTGAATGGCCACCAAGGTCTTGCGACATCACCCCATTAGATTTCTTCCTATGGGGTTATATTAAAAATAAGGTGTATGTTAATCCACCAACAACAGTGGAAGATATGCGAAACAGGATTAGGGATACCTGTAGAACAATAACGCCACTAATTTTGCCCAGGGTCCGAGAAAATCTGCAAAAAAGACTAAATTTGTGCATTGCACAAGATGGTCGTTTATTCGAACACTTATTAAAAAAAAAATAGTTAATCTCAGTATTTAATAGGTAATTTTTTTGTTTCAATTTAGTATAAAAGTAAATATGTATTTGCCTTGTCGTTATTATTGTGTTAATTTTTTCACATTATGTTTAATTAAACTATTGCCGTTGTAATATAACTAATAATGTATTTCATCATATTTAATCACATTCTGTTTGTTTCTGTAGTTTCTTTTTATTATTTTACAGGCTACTATGATAATGAAGACTATTTCTGTAAAAAAGTATGGAAAATAAGAAAAACTGAAATATCTCAAAAACTATTGTAAATAGGTATAGGATATATTGAACAAAACTTTTAGGGTTTTTATTACTCTATTAAATAATATGAAAATATACAGGGTGTACTATTTAAAAAAAAAGATATTTATTCATTTAATTTTGTTCAAATTTGAGCCGATGTGTTCAACACCCTGTAGCTTTTATTGTAAATATTAGGTAAAAATTATGTTAACTTGTCCTTGGCCTTGCTAAATTCCAAATTTGAATATATTTGTCGCAAAATTGAAAACGTTATTTAGGATTGAATTGATACTTGAAAATGTGACTTTTTTTCTTTAAACTTAATTATCTCAGAAACTATAAAGTTTTGTTATAGTAAACCCTTAATAAAAAAGATTTAAAATTATAAGCTAAATCGAAAATACAATTCGTATATAGGGTGTTCTATTTAAAAAAATACAACTTTATGCTGTCCTAGTTTTTTGGCTCACCCTGTAGAGTCCTAAATATTTTTAAAATCTGCGTAAAAATTAACTGTATCAAACAATAAATATAGTTTCTTTGTTAATTTCACCGAAAAGGCACAAACCTACTTCATCCAATCGTTGACTCACCATGTACAGTTGATTAGTACGAAAAGGAAAAAGAAAGTTCTACGATTCCAACTTGGTGAGACCTATTATGAGTAAGTTCTGTCTTTTATTATATATATTAACCTTGAAATTGCATAAGTCACGATTCTATAGTAGAGGACAATTATAAAAATTCGCAAAAATATCAAAAAATTTACTACCACAAATGATAAACTTTATCCTATAAAATTAAAATTAGTTTGTTATTAGGATCTACAGAGACAACAGGACTGGAAAAAGTCAGAAGAATGAGGAAATTTCAATCCAAACATGGCTCAAAAGGGCATCAGACCAGATTTGTTATTCGACTAAATAAAAATTCTTGTATTCAAAGATTTGTGTACTTTTTATTTCAATAAACTTTTATTTTGTTGATAGTCTACCTTTTAGAGTTATTTTATCGAAGGGATAAACTAAGGCTTAAATTTGATAGGTTCACTTATAGTTCGAACAGTAGAAGTTCTGAAAATATTTGCTCTTCTACCTCACTTCTTAAATTTCAAATTAGAAAAAGTTTACATTAGGCTTAAGTTATGTATTTTTTTGTATAAAGAGATTATGTTGAACATTTTTTTTAAAGCAAATTATTCATGCGGAACTTGTAGTTATTTAAAATGGCAGTGTATATTTTGCTCTTGATTTTTTCTTAATTAAAGTTATTTCTTGGACTTTTGAATAATTACGGTTTGACTTTGTAAACTAGACAAACAAAAAAATTAAAGGGACCCTTTTTAATGTACATAATTTTATTGGTGGAATATGTTGTTTTAATGTTGGGAAGGGACGTCCATAAGACGTTGTAAGCAAACGTCTTAAAGACGTTACCTTTTGTAACATAAGACGTCTATACAACGTCTTATGGACGTCGTTCGTCTTTTATGGACATCCATAAGACGTCCTGAATGTTGAGATCAAACGTCTTTAAGACGTATTTGTGCTGTTTGGGAATTTTTTTTGCCAAAACAAAAAAAAAACAATTCTTAAACACTCGGCGGCCTACGCACACGAGAAGCCCCGCATTCGAAAGAGACGGCTTCACGCCACAAAGCAGGCGATCGTTCGCCTTTGGCGCATGCGTACTTTCTATTTTATAACGACACCTCGTATAATGGTAGTTTTTGTTCAATAGTGACTTAAATACAATAATTATGTTCAATTACCAACAATTTTCATGCTTGAAACTAATAATAATAATAAATTAGATACATGCTTCAGATAAATATTCAAGCAAATAAAATTTAAAATTGCGAAATAAATTTTAAGAAAGCATTCTAGTTTCGATTCACTAAATGCCCAAAAGAATTTTTATAAATATCTCAAAAGGTAAACAAAGCACACCACACCAAATACCAGTAAATATTTTCATTAACTATAGGTACTTACAAGTACTGGTAGAGGTTTTATCCTGAACAACTAAATGAAAAACATAAATTTATAATTAATTTATCGTCAACAATTTCATTTAAATCTAAAATGATTTCAAATATTAATTAAATTGTCTATTTTATTCCGCCTTGATTAGTGAACGGTAAATAATTGGCGCAAACATATCTAAAAATTTTATGTGTGTGTGTAAATACCGAATTAATGCCGACCAGAAATGATTGCAGTAAAATTCACCGTGAAATATTATTAATTAAATACATTTAACTAAATAAACCACATGTAAATTTAACTCTATTTGGCAAAAAAACTAAAATGATTAACTAATATGCTTTAAAGCGAGAAATTCCTGCTTTTGCAGTTAAATTGTATATGGTTATATAAGCTCCTAATGATGGTAGTTGTGAATTTATTAAATTCGTTAAAAGAGCCGTACACAACTTGGCAATTTATAATACTTGTTTACTCCTTGAAGCTCGGTAATTATGATTGGTTGTAGCAAAATTTAGCCGGCTTAAAAATATTAAAAGTAAATCACCAGTGTGTTTTATGTAATGTTGTTCGGGAGTAATAAGGGTGGTTTTTATTTTACGTGATTTATGTCGACCACGCCCTTTTATTGCGTTCTAAAAATATTGATTTTTAAGTATTTTCTGAAGCATTTTTTTATCGATCAAAACGACATCAGAAGATTCGTTTGACTTGTTTTTTGATATTTTTCAAGTACGTGTCTCAGGTAAAATTATCACCAACAGATATTAAAACCTGGTACCGACTAAATTACGAATGAGATGCTAAAGTACGGAGGCCCCAGCCTTGTCACAGAGCTCACTGTTCTATTTCTAAAAATAGTCCGCACAACGTCAGTATCCAACGAATAGCGGAAAAGCATCACAATTCCGATCCACAAAAGAGGATCAAAGAAGAACAACCCGAAAACTACTGAATAGTTCAGCCAAATGTGTTAACCAAATACTGTCACAACGGATCGTAGACGAGTTAGGGGCGTGCGAAGAACAGCAGGGCTTCCGGAATAATCGCTCTACTATCGACGGTATATTTATCATCAGATAGCTGGTTGAAAAATCTATCGAATACAAATAAACCGCTGTTCATTTGTTTTGTGGACTTTACACAAGCGTTCGACCGAGTCAAACTGGAACACATAACAAAACTACTGCGAAGAAAACAAGTAGACGAAGCAATTATACGCACAATATACGAACTGAATTCCAAAAACACCATGGTAATTAAAACAAATGACACTCTAACAGAGGAAATCCCACTATCCATAGGAATAAGATAGGGTGATAGCCTAAGTCCAATACTTTTCAATGTAATCATGGACGAAATCATTGATGAGGTAAAAAAGCACAAATATTGGGTACCCAATGGGGACACAACACCGTTCCGATTATATGCTTTGCAGACGATGTTGCCCTTGACAACAGATAGCGAGGACAACTTACAAAGAATGCTTTTCCATCTCAATCGAAAAGCCAAACAGTATAATATGAAGATATCTTGTGGAGAAAATCAAAGCAATGGTAATAGCAAAAGAACCGGTAAGATGCAAACTAATGGTTGATGACAAACATATCGAACAGGTGGGGAAGTTTAAATACCTGGGAGCACATATAACAAGTAACAGGGCAAGTAACGGAAGAAGTACGCACACAGGCCAACAAAGCGGCCATGACATCAGGCCAACTAAGAGACATAATCTGGAACAATAAACATATGACGGTTGAGAGCAAAGCAAGAATTTACAAGGTCTGTGTAAGACCGATACTGACCTACGGCGCAGAAACAAGAAATGAAACAACAAAGACAAAACAAATTATGAGAACCACAGAAATGAAAACGCTGAGAATGATCACGGGAACAAGTTTAAGAGATAGAATAAGAAACGCAAAAATACGCGAGGACAGCGGAGTGGAGGATGTTGTGAAGTGGGTTCGAAACCGTCGTAGGCAGTGGAGAGATCACGTGGAACGAATGGACGATGACAGACTAGTAAAAATCGTGATGAGCGAGAAACCAAACACCAACGGCCGCCTGGACGGCCCCCCAAAAGATGGAGAGACAGCTGATTTCGACCTCAAACGAGGATCGATGAGGGCATTGTGTAGATAACAGAAACTTGGTTCTACCTAGAAAAAGAAGAAGAAGAAGAAGAAGCATTTTTTCATCGATCAAAAACGACATGAGAAAATTCGTTTGATTTGTTTTTTGATATTTTTCAAGTACGTGTCTCAGGTAAATTATTACCAGCAGATATTAAACAAAAATTATACAAACTTGTATAGGAATGATAAGTTCTTCTTAAATGTTGGGGGGGGGGGGAGATATCATAAAAGTACAGTATGGCAAGCGGAAAGCAAGTTTTCAACGGGGGGGGGGGGGCACCAGCAACATTCCCATTTTTAGTGCAAAACGCAGGGTCGGGTCTATTTTTTTTTAATTCGAAGCTCTTAGAGGGAGGAGGGCGATTGCAAAAAACAAAGTTTTCAACGGATGGGGTGGGGGGAGATGCCAGCAGCATATAAATTCCTAGTATAAGAGGCAGAATCGCATCTATTTTCCTGAACTCAAAACTCTCGGGGGAGGGGGGGGGGGGGAATCGCAAGAAAAACAAGTTGCCGACGGAGGGGGAAGATGCCGACAGCGTACATATTCCTAGTATTAAAGACAGAATCGGGTGTTTTCAGGAACTCAAAGCGCTTGGAGCAGGGCGATCACCGCCACCCCCCCCCCCCCCCCTAGTTCCGCGCATGAATATAATTAATAATAAAACATTTTTCTATTAAGAATGTGACTTTCGTTGAATATTTTTCTAAAAAGTGATTTTGTAGATAAACAAAATAGAGTATCAATTTGAAAAAAGCGTATTAAAAAATTTAATATTAATTTTAATAATTAAAATGTATATTTTAGTATAATATAATGGCATAAAATTTTAATTTGGTTCTGGTAAAATGAAATTTTCCACTTATATTTTCATACGGAAGCACACATTATACTTTTTTAAATTGATTTTGAAGACCTGCAGCAAATACGAGGGTAGGACAAAAAGTTCATGGAGTTGTGGGGGAGAATGCCTCCTTTTACCTGCGTTCATTAAGTAACTCAGTAGAACTATATATACCGGTTTTTATTAAAATTACCTTATTATTCGCAGAGATATAGTCAAGTAAACAAATCAATCGGTACGAAAAGTGCAACTATGGGGAAAAATCGAGTTTCTTGCAGTCACAAAGTTCCTGAGAAAGCAAGGAAAACATCCTCAAAGCATTTTGGAAAAGGTATCTTCTGTTTACCGGCGATTCTTTTCTCTGGAAAAACAATGGTTTACAAGTGGCACAATGGAGAGATTGGCTTGAAAACAACCCCAGACAGGGAAGGCCCATTGAAGCGACCACTGCCGAAAACATCGAAAAAGTAGAAAAGTTAATATTGGAAAATGACCGTCTGAAGAAGAACCAACTCGCAAAAATGGTTGGAGTATCACCTACGACTATTTTGAATATCTTTTATGACCCATCTTGGGCATGTCAAAGGTGTGTGCAAGATGGGTGACGAAAATGCTCACGCTGCCCCAAAAGGAGCGCCACGTAGTGATGAAATTTTGGGCCGGATTGTTACTGGGGATGAAACACGGGTTCATCATCATGAGCCTGAGTCAAAGCAAGAATCCATACAGTTCAAGGTGTTGCAGTCGACTAGAAAACTAACAACTACAGTTTTCTGGGATTCCAAAGGAATATTGCTGATATATTACAAAGACAAAGGCGTTTCTATAAACAGGCTTACTAGAACGTTTAAGCGATGCTGGCAAAAGAGAAAAGGAAAAGAAAACTGACAAAAAGGCTTCAGTTGCAATGGCTGCCATTTAAAAAATTGATTTTCAAATCTTGGATCATCCTCCCTACAGACCAGATTTGGCTCATTGTAATTATTATTTATTCCAAAAATGAAAAAAGAGTTTTGAGAAAAAAAGTTTTCCAGCAATGATGAGGTGAACGAAGCAATTTCTGCCTATATTACCGAAAATCAGGAATCTTTGTTTGCGATGGTATAAACAAACTTATTGACAGATCTGAAAAAAGGTATTCGGAGTAATATATTGAAAGGAAAATTAATTTTTTAGCTTAATTTCACCCTATATAACTGCCCCATTCCGTGAAACTTCTTGTTCTCCCCTCGTACAGAGGGGAGAACACAACCAAATTTCTTCAAGGTTCCAAAAACACCAATAAAATAATCGATACCAAAGTAAAGGTTGATCAAACTAATATTTCTCAAAGTAAACGGATTCCTGAAAAATATCGATTTTGTGAATCAAAAGTGTGAATAATTATCCCAATCAATCAGTTGGTGTTGTCAACAACTTAAAACTAAAACGAAATGACCATTTCCTGCGTGGAAATTGTGCAGTTTGAGTTTAAGAATGACTTGGAGCTGATCCATTATTTCACGCGGATGGTTCAATAAGTAAGGTAAATTCGTCATAGATGGCGCCACTATCATTTTTAAATGCATACGATTATGTAGCTGTACTCTTCGAAGGAATCTTTACAAAGTTTTAGTATGATCAGATGCTGAGTTTATATGTTGCCGTCATTTGAAGTAGGTCATCACAACATTGCTATAAATAATGAAAAAGATTAAAACTGAATTGGATGCTGTTCACGGAAGTTCTGTACTGATTTTAAAAACTATTTCTTTTTGGATAAACGATCGGAAAATCCTCACATGATTCAGGAAGAATCATTCCATGCAGAAAGGTGCGGATTATAGGCTGGCGGAGTCATAGAACCCTTTTTCTTCAAAGATGAACGTGAAAAGGCTGTTAAGAGTGAAGTTTGAGCGTTATCGGAGCATGTTGACGGACTATTTTTGGCCAAAATTGGATGAAGTGAATGTGAATGATCATTGGTTTCAACAGGACATCGCAATAGCACTCGTAACACGCGAAATAATGGGTTTCTTGAAAAGTAAGATGAAGGATGGAAAATGTCCGGGCGAGGATCAAATTACAACTGAGATGTTAAAGATGGGCGGAGACAGTCTTGAAAAAGCGATACAAACACTGATGAATAAATGCTTATACGAAGGTAGAATACCAGAACAATGGTATAACGCAATAAGTCGTACTTCTCTTCAAAAAAGGGGACACAACAAATATAGAAAACTACCATCCAGTTTATTAAACCACCTGATTGAAAAGCTTGATTATTACCAAGCCTGTGGAGCAAGCCGGCTTTCGACGTGGATTTAGTACGATAGATCATATCCAAGCCCTACGCACAGTCCTAGAAAAAATCGAGGAATATAACATTCCTATACACCTGGCATTTGTAGATTTTCACAAGGCCTTTGACTCTATAGAAACATGGGCGATCTTGAAATCACTTAATAATGCTAGAATTGACTCCAGGTATACCACTATCAAACAGAACATATATAAAAACGCAACTATACAGGTTAAAATCGACGAAGACACAAAAACCGAAAAAATAAACGTTATGAGAGGTGTGCGTCAGGGAGACGTCATCTCTCCGAAACTATTACGCTAGCTTTGGAGGATGTCTTTAAAAAACTAAATTGGGATGAGAAAGGTTTGGGAGTCGACGGTTTTTTATCTTAGTCATCTTCGTTTCGCCGACGATGTTGTTGTCATATCTAGCAACCCAGAAGAGCTAAAACAAATGCTTCAAGATTTCAATGAAGAGGCGAGAAAGGTGGGACTTGGGGAAAAACTAAGTTAATGAGCCCTGACGCAAATGTACAAATAGAGAATCAAAATAAAATCATGGAGAATGTCCAAGAGTATATCTATTTAGGCCACGTCATGAAACTGGGCAAAGAAAATCAAAACGGCGGAAATAACAAGGAGAATAGAACTGGACATGGGCTGCCTTTGGAAAGCTGCAGTACGTATTAAAAGATAGAAACCACACCAATCAACCTTAAACGGAAAGTGTATAACACGTGTGTCTTGCCTGTTGCTACTTACAGCATGGGAAACGATATCACTAACCAAACAAAACGCAAATAGGCTCCGAGCCACTCAACGCTGTATGGAGAGACAAATGTTAAGAAACTCGTTACGGGATAAAATAGGAAATCAAGTAATAAGATCAAGAACCCAAAGTAGTTCACGTCATTGAACGTGGACGAGTAAATTACTGCAATGGAGACTGCGAGAAACGAACCGAAATCGTGGCAGGCCACAACGCAAATGGGTAGATGATATAAGACAGTTTGCTGGAAAAAACTGGCTCCAGAAGGCGAGAGACAGATCCCAGTGGAGGGACCAACGGAGAGGCTTATGTCGAGGAGTGAACGTCAATGGCTGAGAAGAAGAAGAAGAAGAAGAAAGTTTATGCCAATGCCCCACGAACAATTTAAAACCTTAAACGCAACATTTCAACATGAAATAGAGGTCAGTGAATTCCTATTACTGGAAAAAAGTCATCGAAAAATTTTGATGTTCCGATGCAGATAAACCTTTCATTTTAATAAAGATTCGTGGATTTAGTTAACTTAACAAAAAAACAACACATGGCCCAACATTTATAAGAAAAAAATTCACTGGCGTATTCATTTTAAATGCGTTTTACGTGTTGTTGTCGTTTACTGTAATCGTTCTATTTAAAAACTAGAATGAACTTAATAAAGCGAAATTACTTTGTTACAAATTTGTTCTTGTCTTAGTTTTACTGGCGTTAAAATAGACAATTTTATCCACTATTCGTAAATCTACTAATTTAAAGCAGTTTAATTTCAGAAACAAATCTTCATAAAACTAAAAATGCAAACGTTTACTGGTTTGATGAGATGTGCTAAAAATCAAAAAGAAAATCTATTTAAATCAGAGAAAAATGTAAAAATAATGTTAGATACGTAAATGATACAAATATGTATACTAAGCATATAAAGTCTCCCTACCAAGTTAACCTTTACATAGCAGAATGTAGAAAGCATATATATTTTTAAGTCAATTTCAACTTCTTTTTATAAACGCACAACTTTTAAATAATACAGGGTGTTTCCAAATAAGTGCAAATTATTCTTGAGCTAATTTTATGCATAAAAGTTCATAGAAACACAGGTCTGATAATGCTTTTATTCTTATGTAATTAGACACTCTATCACGTCACGTTCAAGGTCATTTCAAGGTCAAATGGAGTAAAATTCACTAAGTAACTCTGAAGAAGTAGATACGAGCGTTTTTGAGGTCGCTGAATCACAATTTGTGGTTTGTTTAATCCCCCAAAGTCAACCAAAAGTCTTCAAGGTTAAGCAGAAGCCATTCCTGTCATTTCAAGGTCAAATATAAAAAATTCACTAAATAAATTTGTGAAAAAGAGAACACATGCGCAGCTAGATCGATACCGGTTACACAGCAGACAAGCAAGCGGATCGAGTTTTTGATCCGAATCTTAAGCCCTAAAACCACGTACGCCACGCAGGCATGTGAACGAAGCGAGCTTTCAAGGCGAAACCCAAGCTGCTAAAACCACATACCCTCGCGCAGTTTATATCGATATCCGTTATATAGCAGCTAGGCTAGCGAGGCGAGTTTTTAGAAGTGTATAACAGTAGTTAATATATGAGAGAACAAATGTGGAGGAGGAGGATAAAGAGTATAAACTCTTCATCCACCTCCTCCTTATTTATTCTCTCATAATATACTTCGAATTACCTCGTATACATGTATCTTTATTGCATATACTTTACCTTGAATTAATCTTAAAGTCATTCTCCTCGTCCTCTTTTGTTCTTTCAAAATATTTTCCGAATTACCTCGTATTCATGTCCTATTCGTCTGCTTATACTTTACCTTGAGTTTAAACTTAAAGTTAATAACCCGACTAACCTTGAGTCACCGTAAGAGCATTAACCTTATATTTGACCTTGATGTCGAGAAAAAATCCTACACCAGCGACTTTTCGCTTTAGTTCATCTATAAATTTGTTCCGTGGTCCAACAATGGTTGTTAAGTTATATTCAAAATAATAAATAAAAAATAAATGTTTAAAAGTAAATAAGTAGTAAATATTAGTAGTAACAGAAAAACGTCATTCTCAATTTTATGGATTTGAATATTGAAGAAGAGGCTCCAGAACTAGATGAATTAATTCATTTGTTGGACTATAACACCTTTCTTGATGAAAAAAAAATTGAGAAAAACTTTAGAAACTGTTAATTATGATTTAAATAATTTTGAAGAAATTGAAGCTGGTTTTGGTGATTCTGATCTTGAAGAAGATGCAGAAGAAGATAGTGCTATTGCTAAAGTTTGTTTAGTGAAACATAAATTTAATAATCCTAGAGACGCTTAATTTTGTATTACCCAAAGTTACGTAACAGTGTTTTTGGTTACCGAAAAATGTCTTTGCCACCCTTGTTATCAAATATTACAATATTATAAAAGGGGGGGTTCTCATAAACACGTTAGTATCCATAGCAAAACAAAATTAAAAACATTACGGAACAATTTACACTGAAACATATGTTCTAGACAATTGTATCAAGTAACAATTCCAAAAGTGTGTTTAGTTTGTAATTCTAACGCAAAAATATTGACTGTGATTGGGATACAAATGTTCCAATAATGTCAGTATGAAAAATAATAATGCATATTGAAAAAAGGGCTCTAGGAAATTACCTGGAGCAAAAAAAAGTTAAAAACCAAAAAAAAACACACTAATACTGAAGAATGCTCTATATGTTGTTGTGGAACATAACATCTTACCACCGCTTTCCGGCAAAATTGGACGTAAATAGAGGTCCAAGTTTGTGGAAAGTACAAGGATATCTGGGGAAGATACCGGTGGATCCACTGATGAGTCCACCACCGGTATCGGTACGAAACATCCGTACATTTTAGGTGGTCGCAAATAGTTCGTTAGTTATATGCCCTTCACATCAGGGGCGTTACTACGACACTGTTTAGAAGACATAAGCGTTGATTTAATGACTGCAACAGTTCTAACTTGAACTAACGTGAACAAATCTCAAACTCCCATAAATGCTGTGCCTGGAAAATATGGTTTTCGGAAGGTTTGAGTTTTATTTCATACACTCATAAATCCTTGCTTTCGCCTCTGTCTTGGCATATTTATAAAAACTTGGTCGGTCGCCTGTCTGCTGTATAGTGGCACTTGATCTAGCCCCATGTAGAGTGTGTGGTTTTGGCATCTTGCGGTTCGCCATAAAAACTCGATCCGCTCCCCCTGTGTAATGGATATCAAGCTAGGTGTGCGTGGATTATGCGAGTTTGGATTACTATTTCGTAACAATTAACTCCGCTTGCATTCTGCTGTATAACGGACCTCATCTAGCTGTGCGTGAGGTACGAGGTTTTGGGAGCTTCAGTTTCGGCTTAAAACCTTGATCCACTTACCTGTCCGCTATATAACTGATACTGATCTAGCTGCGCGTGGGTTATCTTCTTCTACAAATTTCTTTAGTAGATATTTTTCAATTTGACCTTGGAAATAACCTCTGGTTACCCTTGAGGTATTAAACAAACCACAAATCCAGACTCAGCGCCTTAAAAGTGTATCTATCTTCTTTTACAGATCTAGTTAGTAGATTTTTATCAATTTGACCTTGAAATGATCTCTGGCTGACCTTGAGAACTAACAAACCACGAATTTAGATTTAGAGACCACAAAAACCTACATATATTCTTTTTAGACATATTTAGTAGATGTTTCTCAATTTGACCTTGGAATGACCCTAAAATAACCTCCGGTCGTCCTTAGGGATTAAATGAACCATGCGTTTTCAAAAACGTACGTATCTACTTCTTCAAATTTATTTAGCGAATTTTACTCCATTTGACCTTGAAATGACCTTGAACCTGACGTGATAGAGGTTAGCGGAACTCAGATTTGGAATCAGGGCATCTAATTACACAATAGACATCCATTTTTTTTGTAACCCTGTGTTATTAATTTATGATCGTTCTGTGTAAAAAAATATAATATATAAAAATGTCTAAACAAGACACAATTCAAAATGTAATAAAAAACCATTTTCAAAAAATAAGATAAGACTTTTTAATAAAGAAGCATAAGAAAGTAATTTAAATAATTCATTTCTAAACGTTCGTTTTTTATATTTTCTTTGCGATGTATATTTTTTTCTGATAAAGGAAAAATCCAGATTTTATATTAAAAATAATCTAAAGCATATTCTTTTTTTTTTTACTTTTTGATCCTGGATTACTAAATTTATGTAAATTCAGTAAAACGCAGACGACGACGTCTACGAGTTAATTAACTTTCAGCCCTTGGGTGTCACATTTTCTAAATCCCCCCCAACATATAGATTAAAATTTTTAAATGTTTTCTAAATGTGTTTCATTTTAAAGCCGTTTTGTTTTGATAAAATTTCCAGGTGGTGAAATTTTCCTGTTATTTTAATTACTAGGGAAGTTAATATAATAATGCAAACAACCTAAAAATATGTCCGAGGATAAAGGCTTATATTTCGGGGATTGGTAGTACTGGCATTGTTAGATGTACATATATATATATATATATATATATATATATATATATAATATATATATATATATATATATATATATATATATATATATATATATATACTTGATTCTTGATCCATAGATTATATCCTTTTTTCTTTATTCTGCTTTTTCCTGGGTTTAGGTTCTTTATTTAACAAAAAATGCAAACAATTATCGTTTCGCCCTTTATTTAAGGCATTTCAAAATTTTTGGTTTATTTTCCTTCCTAAAAATATTTTTATATAATTAAAATATTCACACAAAAACATATCTACAATTTTAACAAACAAACAAAACACTTTAAAACAGTATTTAAATTTTTAAAAAATATTTTATTTTACTGATACACACCTTGACATTTTGTTAATTTATTAATAATGAATTCAACTTTTACATTGTCTATTTAGGTGCTAAGGATACGTAGAATGCGAGTGTGTTTTATTTTTTATATTTTGCAATGCACAAAAAAACGTATACATTTAGTTTTATGTTTAAGAGGATATTCAATTTTTGATTCTTATTAACAGGATCGAATACTTAATATTTTTGTTTAAATTAGGCTGTGTAAATGTGGCTCAAATTTCTCATATCAGTTCAGTCGTTAACTGTTAATGTATCCTCAGTACCTAAATAGACGATATAAAGGTTGAATATCATTATTAACAAATTAACAAAATGTCAAAGTGTATGCCAGTAAAATTTTGTTTGTAGAGATGTTTTTGTGTGTGAGTGTTTAATTTATATAAAAATATTTTTAGGAAGGAAAATAAACTAAAAATTTTGAAAATGCCTTAAATAAATAACGAAAAATAAAAAAAAAAGGATATATATATAATCATAACATTTAAAGTGGATTTATCTTAACGAGAGTGCATCGATGAACTTATTTCTTCGTGCGGCTAAGAAGCAGCAACGAACATCACTGCATACCGCTGGTTTATTGAATTTAATGATAGCCGTCGTTCGCTCACGGACGAGTCGAGTGAAGATTGTCCAAAATCGGTTATAGTGTAAGTAACATTGATGCTGTACATGATCTGATAACGTAAGATTGTGATGGGACACACAGTGAGATTGACGAGATCCCTGAGAATTAGTAACACCAGCATATATGATATATTGCATAAACATTTCGCTGGAAGAAGCTTTTTTTGCATTGGATATCGCACAATTTAACAAACGCTCAAAAAAAAAGGCTTGTGTCAGGAAAGGCTTAAAAATACAATCGCGGTCCTTTAAAAAACCTTTATAATATCGTGACAAATGACGAATCTCGAATCTATGCGTATGAGCTTAAAAATAAACAGAAGTCAATTGTATGGCTCTTCCCTGATGAGCTAAACCAACAAAAGTAGCTTACGTAGGTGTGCACTCAAAGCAAAAGCTTAATTTTTCGGAAAAACTGGCAAAGTGGCAACTATGCTTTTAGAGAAACGTAGAACAGTCAATTCTGATTAATAAATAATCGTGTGTGCGCAAGGAAGACACTCAAAATCGTTTCACATTTTTACAGAAGGATATAACTTACAATTTCGCTCATTCATTACACGCTACAAACAATTCTTCAAATTCCCTAATGTCCCGAAAGCCTCCAAGAGATACCTCTCCTTTATCCATATTAATGTTACCAAGATTAAAACATAGAGGACGTAAATATCCAATATAATAACAAGACTCAACTCTTATTACTAAATAAAAAATTTGTGTGTGCTTAAGACCACACCACAGAAGTGAAAACTTCATCAAGGCGTGGTTGCGACACGTTGACTATATTTCTCTCGCTCCTTAGTCGACTCAAGTCGACTTTACCCGAACGAGCATTATATAGCCGAGCGTGACGGCTCAGTCTCATTCAATACTCACAAAATAAAGTTCTCAGAGAGCCTAAAGAAGTCTTCACTTCAAAAGAGATAGTTTCCTTTTGTTTCAATTACGTTATCGCCAAATTACCCACCCAAATTTAACGACTATGAACTAATATTCACAGATGGCTCTAAGAAAAATATTTCAGTGGACGTTTCTCACTAATTCCAAAATGCTAAAAAGGTATTTTTCCTTACACGAATCAAACACCATGTTTACTGCAAACCTATTTGCAATCCTCAAAGCCGTCCAACACTCTGTGAATTCTCCCAAGACTAAGTTACTCACAGTTACCTATTCTCTTAATTCCATCATATTCCAAACACCCTCTAAGATTTCTATGGGTTCCAGGCCACACCGGAATACTTGGCAACACCAAAGCTGACACCCTTGCCATTACTCTTCAAAACCCGAACACAAAACCAACAATTATTTTAAAATCCCTCTTTACAACCTAGCTCGAAGCCTTATCCAACTAGACGGGACTTATTGGATTCTACTAAGAAGGAAGTCTTTTTACCAATTCTCCCCCAACATGACGACCTCCCCATCATCACCAGCCGTCGAATCGAACATATCAAACTAACCCACGAACACCTCCTGAAAAAATCGCTTGATCCCTACTGCGAGACGTGCTCCACCACTCTTACAGGTTCACACATCATTACATCATGCAGCAAATGCACTAAACATTCTTCCCGCCGAGTGGTCAAAAATGATCTACGCCAAACAGGGCGGTTGTGCCATTCCAAACCATGATTTGGAGATGCCATCTTCACAATGGTAAAAATATTTTTGGATTTGTTCAAATGCATGCAAAAGTGCATTGATTCTCTTGACGAGTACAAAAAAAAAACAATAAAACCACTTTTTCAATGATAAATATTCGTTTTTTCTATGTATTTCCGAAATATAACGATTACCCTCAGCGTAATTAATATTTGATTATTCTAATTAAGCTGTGAAACAAAATATCAAAAGATCTATATTATTTTCCATTTCAACATAAACAAAATCATAATTTATTGTTCGATAATCCGTTACAATTCGTTACAAACCCTCATTCCAATTTTTCACAAATCCAACATTCATAATCTGTTTCTTCTTTCACAAGTTAACTAGTACAGGAGACTTTACACACATGTTACAAATAATGCATGATACTACATATATCGTAGTAAAATCGTGCTCATCAAAAAATAAAACTCATCCTTATAAACATTAAATTGCAAAAAAATTTATTATGATTAAATTATTGCAAAATGCATCAAGATATTAAATTGCAAAAACATTAAATATGACTAAATTAATGCAAAATGTATCAATCTATTAAATTGCAAAAACATTAAATATGATTAAATTATTGCAAAATGTATCAAGCTTTTAAATTGCAAAAACATTAAATATGATTAAATTATTGCTAAATGCATCAAGATATTAAATTGCAAAAACATTAAATATGATTAAATTATTGCAAAATGTATCAAGCTTTTAATTGCAAAAACATTAAATATGATTAAATTATTGCTAAATGCATCAAGATATTAAATTGCAAAAACATTAATATGATTAAATTATTGCAAAATGTATCAAGCATTTAAATTGCAAAAACATTAAATATGATTAAATTAATGCAAAATGTATCAAGCTATTAAATTGCAAAAAACATTAAATATAATTAAATTATTGCAAAATTTATCGAGCTAATATCGAAGTTTAATTGAAATACTTCTCGGACTGGCATTATCTTGATTTATTTTGTCTTGTGACGTTTCGATTAGAGCCAATTCTTATCTTGCAATGATAAGAGATACATAAAACTTGAACCATTGTGTATGAAACAAATAGAGACAAGGCTATTACGAGAAAATCGCGAGTCAAAATATATCCAGTAAAAAGAGCTGACTCTATACTTTTGAGAGTAAACAATATTTGCATATATAAGTTATATTTTAAGATGAACAGACAAAGAAGTGTTATTTTTGCTTGACATTATTTTCTATACTGATAATGATGATTCAAAAAAAATCTTACCTCGCAAGGCGGTGGGGCACTTCGGTATGAGGGAACTATTTGAAAGTAACTGAACCTCGTGCTTCCCTCTGAAAACAGAAAACACGTATATATATTTATACATAGTCCTACCAGAAATTCTCTACTTTCCACTGAATATCTAAAATATGAACTTTAATATTTTAAAATCACCTGCTGATAAATGTGGCTGTATATAATATATGTATAAGGATATAAAGATAACATTTTATGTATGACAAGTATCATCATTGCAGAGTGCGTTAAAACTAGCAAGTTTAATCTTAGTGAGGCTCTTTCCTGCATCTTTCTATCTCTCCTGCTTCAAGTTATTATCAAAAGTTATAGTTAATTTATTTCCTGCTTAGTGAAAGTGTATCTTATATATGATACTGTATTCTTCGATACACTTTACGCTTGATATTTTTATGTATCATTTCAAATATATATATATATATATATATATATATATATATATATATATATATATATATATATATATATATATATATATATATATATATATATCTAGAGGGCTCATTGTTATTCTTCCTTTTATTATTTCCCTATTATCAAGTTTTGAATCTCTATATTCATGCCCAGTTGGGTTTGGCTGGTAGATTAAAGAAAAGTTTTGATGGTTTCATTAGGAGTATCTCTCCGTTTTTATTGGCTGTGGGAATCGAGTCTAAATAGATATTTTGAAGGGCCTATGAGTAAGGCTTCAGTAGCAGAAGACTTGAGAAAAGCAGCACCAAGTATTGAGCCCTAGTACAACCATGGACATAATATAAGGATGCTAGACCGCGGATTCCATAGAAGAAGGTTGGCTTACGTTTCGAGACAGAAGGTTTCGATGAGTAGTACCTCTCTTTCTAATAGCGGAGCTAATAATGATACTCTAAGCGTCATTTGATATCCCTGTCAGCTCATCGAAATCCTGCTATCTCTTTCTAAGCGTATGCCAACTTACTTCTATAGAATCCGCAGTCTATATTACATACTATTAATTACTCTTATGTCCATGTGTATAGCCTACCGATTTTTATTAACATTAAAAGAAAAGATAACCTAAATCAGATCTTTTGCTTGCCGAAATTTCTTTATATAACATTATTGATAGATGTCACTGGTCTAGAGAAGCTTGTACTTCATGAACCACATTCTTAAAACGAAAGGAACTTTGTATATTTACTTGTCTTTTATCGAAGCTTCTCACATATGACTATTGGGTAAGTTTCTTTCAGTTTTTTACTGTGTAAAACCAAGTGGCGCCCTCTATTAAGCCAGAAGATAGTTTGAATTGTTTTTACTGGATCTATGATTCCTTAGGCATGTAAAAAATGAATTGTCTGTGTACTTCATGAACTACATTCTTAAAACAACAGGAACTTTGTATATTTACTTGTCTTTTATCGAAGCTTCTCACATATGACTATTGGGTAAGTTTCTTTCAGTTTTTTACTCTGTAAAACCAAGTGGCGCTCTCTATTAAAGACAGAACATAGTTTGAATTGTTTTTACTGGATCTATGATTCCTTAGGCATATAAAAATGAGCTGTCTGGGTACTTCATGGACCGCATTCTTAAAACAACAGGAACTTTGTATATTTACTTGTCTTTTATCGAAGCTTCTAACATATGACTACTGGGTAAGTTTCTTTCAGTTTTTTATTCTGTAAAACCAAGTGGCGCGCTCTATTAAAGACAGAAGATAGTTTCAATTGTTTTTACTGGATCTATGATTTCTTAGGCATGTAAAAATGAGCTGTCTGTGTACTTCAAGAACCAAATTCTTAAAACAATAGGAACTTTGTATATTTACTTGTTTTTTATCGAAGCTTCTCACATATGACTATTGGGTAAGTTTCTTTCAGTTTTTTACTCTGTAAAACCAAGTGGCGCCCTCTATTAAAGCCAGAAGATAGTTTGAATTGTTTTTACTGGATCTATGATTCCTTAGGCATGCAAAAATGAATTGTCTGTGTACTTCATGAACCACATTCTTAAAACAATAGGAACATTGTATGTTTACTTGTCTTTTATCGAAGCATCCAACATATGACTATTGGGTAAGTTTCTTTTAGATTTTTTAAATCTGTAAAACCAAGTGGAGCCCTCTAATAAAGACAATTTATTGGACTTATGAGTCCTTAGCCATGCAAAAATGAGCTGTCTGTGTACTTCAAGAACTACATTCTTAAAAGAATATGAACTTTGTATATTTACTTGTCTTTTATCGAAGCTTCCAACATATGACTATTCGGTAAGTTTCTTTCAGTTTTTTACTCTGTAAAACCAAGTGGCGCCCTCTATTAAAGACGGAAGATAGTTTGAATTGTTTTTACTGGATCTATGATTCTTTAGGCATGTAAAAATGAATTGTCTGTGTACTTCATGAACCACATTCTTAAAACAATAGGAACTTTGTATATTTACTTGTTTTTTTATCGAAGTTTTCAAGATATGACTACTGAGCAAGTTTATTTCACTTTTTTACTTTGTAAAACTAAGTGGCGCCCTCTACTAAAGACAGAAGATAGTTTGAATTGTTTTTACTGAATTTATAAGTCCTTGGCCATGCAAAAATGAGCTGTCTTGTGTACTGAGCACTTTAAAGGCTATTACAGTGTATATATATATATATATATATATATATATATATATATATATATATATATATATATATATATATAGGGGAGCTTTTACAAAGAAGGAAGCTGATAGTAAACAACTTTAGTCAAATCTAGAAATAAATCAATAGCTTAATAAATTATCTTAGAAAAAATTCATAAAAATACACTTTCGCTAATAAATTTTTTTATATACATATATACCATAAAAACAGTCGAGCAGGATCAGCAAATTGTGCTTAAATATTTATGTCGAGACAGGGCTGTACATATTTTATATTCGTTTATTACAAAAACGCTAAGACATATAAAAATATACATTTTAATTTAAAATAAGGCTTATCACAACAGACAACCGTCGATAATTTATTTAAATACCCCGAAAAGATTCAGTAAAAATAATGCTGATAAATATTAATTTAAATTTGCATGAAATGAAATGGGAAGGCGGTCTGTTAGAGGGTTTAAAATAATCGCGAGATGTTACTGGTTCATTCTTTGTAATATTGATTACGATATTAAATTTCTAGTTCTTGGTCGCCAGCTAGCTCGAACTAACAATTATACTAATTTATGTTAATACTGATAAAGTTGAACACTCCCATTCCGTTGTAACTATATATATATATATATATATATATATATATATATATATATATATAGATATATAATTTATTTATTTTTTAACAATAATTATTCAAAACTTTTTTAAAAC
The DNA here is from genome assembly GCA_034092305.1 of Diaprepes abbreviatus. Taxonomy (NCBI): domain Eukaryota; kingdom Metazoa; phylum Arthropoda; class Insecta; order Coleoptera; family Curculionidae; genus Diaprepes; species Diaprepes abbreviatus. The sequence continues at coordinate 123,544 of JASJET010000124.1, read as the reverse complement.
AAAACTGAAAACTAATGCTTTTTATTTTTTGACCCGCTGTTCTCCATCTCACCTGTTGTTCTCCTGTCTAGAGTGCGGGTGGCGCCATCTCTTGGTATCTTATCAAATATATATATTTAAAGAATGAATCTTTAGGTTTCGACAACACACTGTAGTGGTTTTCAATAGTACGTCATCAATATTTCCAATTTATATTAGTAATTTAAAAAAACGAAAATAGAGATTCGAAATTTATTGCTATCCATCGAACAGAAAGTTTTCTAATGTAGTTATCTCAAAAACTATTTAATTTAGGTTTGATTATATAGTAAATATATTTTGGCTCCGGTAAAATAGCTGTAGAGCTCCGTTGCAACACTCGATTTTCATATAAATTTAAAACACTGTTTACTTACGAGAATTTTTTGTAGAGCGCCAACCGATTGGTTGGCGACAGGTATCCCATTAATTTCTCTAATCTCGTCTCCCACATGTAAAGTGGCTTGCCTATGGATCATGCCTCCGTGCATGATTCTTGCCACTATACATTTACCGTCCTCGTTCATTTTCAGCGTAATGCCCTGCAATAAGGAAAAATATATTGTGGATTTTATTAAAAAGTAAGATTTTTACATAAAATAAAGAAAATAAATCTAAACTTAATAATTATATACAGGTTGTTTTCAAATAAATGCGAAAAATTTTAAAGAGTTGTTTTTGAGCCAATTTAAGCATAAAAGTTCATATAAAAATATGTCCGATAAATGCTTAGTTTTTATTTTATTAGTATTTTCAGTTTTGTTTAAGGGGGGATCCTGATTTAGAAGGCTGAAAAAATTGATTTTTTTTTATTGCTTAAATCTACTCCTAATAGATCTAAAAATATGTATCTAAATTTATAGAGGCAAATTCGCAATATTTTCAAAGATACAGCACTAAACGCAGTGGGGTGTCGAGCAGGTATATGAGTGTTCGGGCAACTGCAGCTACTCCATGGAGTGCGCGCTCCTCCCCTAGGTCGAATAATTCCAAACTATGTATACATATGTTTTCAGGAATACTTGAAAATGTTCAACAGTCGTTCGAAACAATATTTTGAGTCCATAGAAGTGGCGTGTTAAGCTATAGTACGGATTATAATGACATACTTCCTCTCTGTGTACGTGCTTCTATGCAGATACGTCTAGCATCAACAGCTAGTTTTGCTCTAAGCCTTGTCGAGTGCACATCGCTACAACATCATGTCAAGTTATCCCAAAGGTAATAAATTGAGCAGTGATCGTTCTGCGAAGCGACGAAAGCGCAAATTCCACGGAAATCGATTCACAAGTGAAACCTCGAGTGACAAAGACAATGCAGAGTGCAACACGAGCAGTAGTGCGAAGAAATTAGCCACCGCGAGCACCGAAAATATAATTGTACATGCAGGTATCTGTTACCGAATAATGACTGCGTGGGGCATGTACAAAAGCGGATGGGTACTCGACTCCGAAATAAAAGAAAGGAAGAGAAGCTCGGGGGTAAAAAGCGGTTGACGGAAAGCATCATTAAAAAGTTAACGATCTACTATGGTTTGGCAATCAGAAGAAATATTAATTCTGTCGAAGACATGAAGAAAGCTATAATGGCAACGCTGGATCATTATTGTTCGACTGATGAATCTCCTCGCCACGAGAATTGTCCAGCAGCCGCCGAAAGTTGGTGTGAATGGCGCAAAGCGGAAGACACGAATTCTCTTACGACTTTTATGCATCCTGCTCGATTGATTGACGATAATGTGGAGAAACATATTCGTCCAATCTACGAAAACCTCTCAAACGACAAACTTTTGACGCGATGCTTAGGTGGACACACTCAAAATGCAAACGAATCGTTCAACTCCACTGTCTGGCGCATGTGCCCCAAACATCTGCATTCTGGCCAAAAAATCGTTGGAATTGTTGCGTACTTGGCTACAGGCATGTTCAACGAAGGATATTCTGCAGTTTTAAGTACCATGCAGCTGCTCGATTTAAAAATCGGCCAACAATGTAAAATGTTTGCAGATAACGTCGACACACAACGGATCGAGAGGGAAAACCGGTGTACGTCTTCTTCCAGCAAGGAAGCTCGCAGGGCCCGTAGACTCCAGCAACTGCTTCAAAATGAGTATTTTGAAGAAGAGGAAGGTCTACTTTATGGGGCAGGAATGGCTGATTAGCGTATTATTACTGTAAGTATTCGAAAATTAATATTTTTTCTGATTGTAAACTTTAAAGCGCGTTTTCTCGAGTTTTTGTTTTTACGATTTTTCTAAATTGTTCAAAGATGTAATAAAATAATGTAAAAAGTTCGCTAGACTTGCTTATTTTTTTCTGTCCTAAAAAAATTTCCAAAAAAACGCTTTTTTAAGGCCTCCTAAAGCAGGTTCCCCCCTTAAATTTATCGCAAAGAAAATATAAAAAATGAATGTTTATAAATGAATTATTTAAATTACTTTGTTATGCTTCTTTAATAAAAAGTATATTTTTTGAAAATGGCTTTTTATTACATTTTGAATGGTGTCTTATTTAGACATTTTTATATATTATATTATTTTTTTTTACACAAAATGATCATAAATTAATAATTATAATTGACAAAATTATGAAAAAAAATATACAGGGTATTTTCAAATAAGTGCGAAAAATTTTTATTATTAGTTTTTAAGAATTTAATAATTATTTTTATTTTTTTTTAAATTTATATCACTTCTTTTTAAAGATATTTAAGGCACATTTGGAACACATAACACTTTTTACAGTACTCATAAAAAAATTATTATGTGAAATAATATACAGATATTATTTCACATAATAATAATTTCTTTATGAGAACTGTAAAAAATGTGTTGCAAATTTGATTTAATTATCTTTAAAAACAAATGATATAAACTGAGAAAACTAAAAATAATAATACATTTTAATACTCTGTATCTTAAAAACTGAGCATTATCAGACATGTTTATATGACCTTGTATGCTTAAAATTACCTTGAAAATAACTCTTTAAACTTTTTCGCACTTATTTGCAAACACCTTGTATAATAATATATAAAACATAAAACTGATGTATGTAAAGTTCACACAGCTGTTTTTCTATCGAAAAACGTCAAAACTCTTCCAGAAACCTGACGAAGGAATATACTGCCTAAGAAAACAAAGCTCTAAAGTGATCCCTCATATTATAATAAAGCATAAGAAATTTGAGAAGACGAAAAAGCCTTCTGAGGGAACTAAAACTAGGAGGGGTCAACCTTATGTTAAACCCCTGACCTACTTTTAACATTATGTATTAAATTTTGTGTAGCACATACAGGCTTTATGGATGTTTACCGTGTGTATTCTCAACGAAATCTACATTCAACAGGGTAGACGAGTTAATTGATGAGTGCAGTATGGAAGTGCATCTCCAGTAATCATAAGTTATCTGCAAGGTCCCCACTTGTATGAAGATTTTTCTTTATCAACGCATTATTCGCGTTAACAAGCAATTTTTGAGGTTTGGACGAAGGGTGGTTGAATTGCTATCTAGTTATATGTGTTTCCCTTACAGTATCTCGATTTTTCACAACAATTTAGGGGAGCATGGGGGAATTAGAGCCATGTGGTAATGAGAACCATTTTGTTTTAGATGTAACTGAACAGGTTAGATTGTGTTTTATTTTGACATAATGCAGAATAATGCGGGAGAGGTACGTGTGTTTCGTAGCATTGTTTCTTAGTTGACTTTACGCACATAAATACACAGCACGTCAGTTTTTCGAGGTTACAACCTTTTAATAAATTTATAAAACAATGTGAAAATTATCAAATATTGCTCGTTTTGGACAATCATAAAAGTCACTCCAACTTACAAACATACGCATTTTGCAAAAATAACTACATTACAATGTTGTCTATACCGCCACACTCATACTGTCTACAGCCATCAGATGTCAGATTTTTGGCCCTCTGAAAAAGTGAATGTGATCTATATCCCAAATCAATAAGATTGATAAAAATTACTTCATATGTTGGTCTATTTCATAAAACATATTGCAAAGTAGCTTCAATTGATAAAGCCATAAATGGCCCGTGTCACTGACGCCCATTTAATACGAATCCATTTAATAATGATGACTATTATAACGTAAATAATGCAGCCTTCAACATAGTAACAGTTCTGTAGATGATCAAGAAAATAATAATAGGGACTCGCACCTTCACGCTTTACCTGATCAGGACACTGTAATACCAGAAGATGTTTAAGAAACTCCATTGCAAGATACGTTTGTTACTGAAAACCCAATTATTCATAACTTTGTTACTATGAGGGTAAGGTGAAAAATTCTTGGCCTGACCAAGAGATGGCATTCCAATCAGCGAAAGTTTACGTTTCCTGCCTGCCCGCACATGTCATTAGTTCGTATGGCAAGCTTCAACTTGTTCGCTCAAGTAGTTTGCGTAAACGAGTCTTTAGAGAACACGTCTTGCGTGTGTTTCGTTAAAATGGATAAACTTGAATATCGTGCGGTCATAAAAATCTTCGTTTTGGAAGTCTTATGGCTAATAAATTATTTCATTTCTTCTTCTTCTTCTTCTTCTACCAAGTTCTGTTATCTACACAATGCCTCATCGATCCTCGTTTGAGGTCGAAATCCAGCTGTCTCTCCATCTTTTGGGGGCCGTCCAGGCGGCCGTTTGGTGTTTGGTTTCTCTCTAATCGCGGTTTTTGCTAGTCTGTCATCGTCCATTCGTTCTGTATGGTCTCTCCACTGCCTACGACGGTTTCGAACCCACTTCACAACATCCCCCACTCCGCTGTCCTCGCGTATTTTTGCGTTTCTTATTCTATCTCTTAAACTTGTTCCCGTGATCATTCTCAGCGTTTTCATTTCTGTGGTTCTCATAATTTGTTTTGTCTTTGTGGTTTCATTTCTTGTTTCTGCGCCGTAAGTCAGTATCGGTCTTACACAGACCTTGTAAATTCTTGCTTTGCTCTCAACCGTCATATGTTTATTGTTCCAGATTATGTCTCTTAGTTGGCCTGATATCATGGCCGCTTTGTTGGCTTATGTGCGTACTTCTTCCGTTACTGCCTTGTTACTTGTTATATGTGCTCCCAGGTATTTAAACTTCCCAACCTGTTCGATACGTTTGTCATCAACCATTAGTTTGCATCTTACCGGTTCTTTTGCTATTACCATTGCTTTGGTTTTCTCCACAGATATTTTCATATTATACTGTTTGGCTGTTCGATTGAGATAGAAATGCATTCTTTGTAAGTTGTCCTCGCTATCTGCTGTCAAGGCAACATCGTCTGCAAAGCATATAATCTGAACGGTGTTGTGTCTCATTGGGTACCCAATATTTGTGCTTTTTACCTCATCAATGATTTCGTCCATGATTACATTGAAAAATGTTGGACTTAAGCTATCACCCTGTCTTATTCCTATGGATAGTGGGATTTCCTCTGTTAGAGTGTTATTTGTTTTAATTACCATGGTGTTTTTGGAATTCAGTTCGTATATTGTGCATATGCTTGCTTCGTCTACTTGTTTTCTTCGCAGTAGTTCTGTTATGTGTTCCAGTTTGACTCGGTCGAACGCTTGTGTAAAGTCTACAAAACAAATGAACAGTGGTTTATCGTATTCGATAGATTTTTCAACCAACTGTCTGATAATAAATATACCGTCGATAGTAGAGCGGTTATTCCGGAAGCCCTGCTGTTCTTCGCACGCCCTTAACTTGTCTACGATCCGTTGTGACAGTATGTTGGTTAACAATTTGACTGAACTGTTCAGTAGGCTGATTCCCCTGTAGTTTTCGGGTTGTTTCTTTGATCCTCTTTGGTGGATCGGAATTGTGATGCTTTTCCGCCATTCGTTGGGTACTGACGTTGTGCGGAGTATTTTTGATATAGAACAGTGAGCTCTGTGATAAGGCTGGGGCCTCCGTACTTTAGCATCTCATTCGTAATTTGGTCGGTACCAGGTGATTTTCTGTTTTTTAATTTCTTAATTGTCAGGTGCATCTCTGCTTCACTGATGTTAATATCTGTTAGTTCTGCGCTTTCTTGTTGGTTTTCGTCTACGTTGTTTTCTGTAGCTGGTGCCTGGAGTAAGTCCTTAAAATGGCCGACCAATTGTTGGCTGTCGATTGGACTTAGTTGAACGTATTCATTGATTGTTTTTTTTTGTTCCTCAGCATGTTCCATATTTTCTTTTGTCATTTTTTCATATATATGTGATTTTATATTCAACAATAGAAATTTTTCTAAGGATAAATTAACCGTAATTTTTGACGTTCCTAAAAATAATTTAATTGCATTTTATAAGTTGCCTTAAGTTTTTAATATGCATGGAAAAGGTTATATTTTATGTTTTGTTAGTTATCATTGTGCTCTGGCTACCATTACCCCGGTGAAGCTCAATACCCCATTCTCTCCGTCTTATTAGCTCGTACCTTGGGAAATGCGAGCCAATGCTACTTTTTTTAATGAAAATAATCTCTATTATTGTTTATTGTCTTAAATATTTAAAATGTGATTATAAATCGAAGTTTACTAGAGTTTTTTCTTATGAGGCGCCAATTTCCCCATGCTCCTCTAATACATATAATTCCTCTGGCATATATTAATAATTGCAAATTATTCTCATGTAAGCAAATGCACTCCTTATTATTCAACCGAATATGCTATACGAAATGAGTCTCTTGCAAATGCAAATGTAGGCAAACATTGTATAATTAAAAGAAAATTAGATAAACCATTCTGCTTTATGAAAATAAAATTTAGTGTGCTTTTAAGTTTAGGGTTATAGTTTCGTGACGTCCGTCTGTCTGTCTCTATGTCACAACCTTAGTTATAACTTCGTCAGTTTCTTCAGACGAAATTTGAAAATAACTATATTTAGGGAAACAACCCCGTGTAAAAAGTGGGAATAAAAAGTGTAGTTATTCACAGGGATAAAGGCGGGATGCCTAAAAAACAAACTGAACGAAAATAAGCTATCCCTAAAATGAGGTTAAATCTGGATATTTAAAAATCATCGTAAACACCGTAAAGCAAAATATTCAAAAAGGTATAACAAAGAGTGGACCTTTTACACAGTTTTATTTCGAGAGAATTCAAGCAACTAGTCTAATACACCTTTATTACAATCTCTTTCTCCGAGCACGTTTCCTGAAATTGTATATTTTAATGGAAGCGCTTTTATCCATTAAAACAAAATATATTAGAAAATATACTCGGAAACTGTGTTCCTTGTTTTTACGGTAAAGTCATTTTAATGAAAATAAAGACGCTGCTTTTCATGTAATGTTGCAGATTTGAGAGTCATGCATTAAATGCATTTTTATCTAGAAAATTAACTGAAAATAAAACTAAGGAAACGTAACTAAAAATTGCCATTTTTTTTTCTATACTTTCTTCAAAACTATACCAATATTTTAGTATATGTCGAACGTGTAAATATAAACTAAAGATGTTGGAAAAGCTGTCTCCAAACATTTAATCTCCAATTAACTTTAATTGACTTAATCACAGATATAAGTTAATTTTGTCGTTCCCTTTTGTTGTATTCTGGCTAGTCGAAGAGTCTTGTAAACTAACTGCTGATTAAAGTATTTTGAATAATAGACTGTGATCTTCATTGTTATGCTCCTTTGCGAGATGGATTACTTGCAAAAAATTTTAGATTTATATCTTAGCCCGTTTTTAGTAGGTGGACGTGACCTTCCGGACAATAATAATATTAATCACAATATTATTCGTATGAAATGACTGTTATTAATAAAATTTAACACACAGCGTATGGTCTCAAGCATAGATATTTTGCCAAATAAATCAAAAACTCTCTTTAACTTTGTTTCTATTTGTTGACCGTGTAGTTATTAATTAGTTTTTACTTTTTTGGGTTTCGGTCATATTATTACTTTATAAAAAAATTAACACATGTTTTTTTCTGACGTTTCGGTTTATTTTATTGATTAAACCATCTTCAGAGAATTACTGTAAATATGAAAAGGAATATGTAAATTTATGCTATATAAACTGAAAATTTTACTTTCTTACCTAATGTTAACAGGTGGTTCACTTGAAAAACTTACATTTAACTATTTTATTACTTTAATACAATATAATTAAACACTTCTTATTTAATATAAATATAAATATAGAAAACTATTATTTTTTGATGCATTTTTTTTCCCATCTGGTTTGTTGTGCTTTTGACAGAATACTAAAAAAAGGTTTGAAAGTTTCTGGACCATCTGCAATTTCATTGCCCTATTAGATTCGTATATACATTACTCAGGTCATTTGTGTCTGTTCTGAATTCATTGTACCGGGTATTCTTTTAATATGGATCATTTCTTTAATTGTCCTGTTTTTGTAATTAATTTCTTTGTCTAAAATCTCCACGTTGTTAAAATCGATGTTGTGCATGTTATCAATTGCATGTTTGGCTAAGGCGGTTTTATTATCGTTATTGTGATGTCTAATGCTGTATTTGTGATTTTGTATTCTATTTTTTAAATACTGCTTGGTTTGACCGACATATGTTTGGTTGCAATCTAAGCAATTTACAAGATCAATTGCTTAGATTGCAACCAAACATATGTCGGTCAAACCAAACAGTATTTAAAAAATAGAATACAAAATCACAAATACAGCATTAGACATCACAATAACGATAATAAAACCGCCTTAGCCAAATCTGCAATTCATAACATGCACAACATCGATTTTAACAACGTGGAGATTTTAGACAAAGAAATTAATTACAAAAAAAGAACAATTAAAGAAATGATCCATATTAAAAGAACACCCGGTACAATGAATTTCAGAACGGACACAAATGACTTGAGTAATGTATATACGAATCTAACAGGGCAATGAAATTGCAGATGGTCCAGAAACTTTCAAACCCTTTGGTAGTACTCTGTCAAAAGCAAAACAAACCAGATGTGAAAAAAAAATGCATTCAAAAAATAATAGTTTTCTATATTTATATTTATATTAAATAAGAAGTGTTTAATTATATTGTATTAAAGTAATAAAATAGTTAAATGTAAGTTTTTCAAGTGAACCACCCGTTAACATTAGGTAAGAAAGTAAAATTTTCAGTTTATATAGCATAAATTTACATATTCCTTTTCATATTTACAGTAATTCTCTGAAGATGGTTTAATCAATAAAATAAACCGAAACGTCAGAAAAAACGTGTTAATTTGTTTATAAAGTAATAATATGACCGAAACCCAAAAAAGTAAAAACTAATTAACTCTCTTTAACAACAAAAATTAATTAATCAGTGTACGGACTTTTTATTTGTAAACAATTTTAAATTGTAGTTGTAAAAATTTATTATTAGTAAGTTAAAAGTCTATTAATTAGCAAAACTTGTAAAAAAAATTAAGAATTGAACATAAACTTTGTAAAAAGGCTATAGGACGCTATAGTACTTTGAGAATAGTAATATCTGAGCTCAAGTTAGGTACGTACAGGGTATACCAAAAATAACTAACAACTAAATTTGACAAAACAACAATTTTCCAATATTGACTTTTCCTAATAAAAAGAGACAAACCGACTTACGTAAAGTTGAAAATCAAGTATTTTACCCACCCTGTGTAAATATTTCCTGTTTTAACAATTCTCAGAAATTTCTGAATTTTGAAATAAAATATAAATACAGAATTTCTATCTAAAACTACGTCTACTCCTTTTAACAAATTTCAGCTCGTGTCCAATGAGGCGGGGGGTTCTCAAAACCTCCCGGGTGGTTATGGAGGGTCCTCTACGGCAGGCCTGCCTGTCGTACAAATTATGGGCACCGACTTTGGAACAATTTATATTAAAGACAACACTACATAAACATCGAGCATTAAATCCAGGTTCTGTTACAAAACTGATTAATTTATTTAATTCAACTTCTATTATTGATGAAGGTCAAACGTTAGAAACTAGTATTAATAAATTAAGTAATATTCGTGTTAGCAAGGGCATAAGTTCGTCTCGTGTTTCTTCCCAAAAACAAATATTGTCTTCTGTTGCGAGAATTTCAAACAACAGGGACAGGTACGCCGAACCTTGTCTATTTTACGGAACGCATAGACGACTATATATATATATATATATATATATATATATATATATATATATATATATATATATATATATATATGATTCAGTATTAATCCGGGAATACATCCGTTCGTTGGTTTGGTTTCCTGTAGAAATTTGCAGACGTTTCGCCAAAATCCCATTTGGCATCTTCTGTGCTTGGTGGTTGTAGATCAACTGAAAGAAAAGTCAGTGTGCAGCGTGCTTTATACGCGGTCGCAGATGGTAGCAGTTGGTTGGCGTTGGCGTTGGCTCCGCCTCCCTCTCGAACGTCACCGTTGGTGTCAGTTTAAGCGTGGCACGCGTGTCGGGACCGTGGTCCCGCTTGAAGAGAGTTTTCCAAGTAGAAGGCAGATTCAGTGCATCGTCTCTCTTGTTCAGAGTGCCGTTCTTTTCAATTTCTATGGATTCACGAATCAATCTTGCCTTGTAGTGTTCTATATTGGCGATTTGCTGGCCTGTGTCAAAATCTATTTTGTGTCCTGTCTCGTGCTGGTGTCGAAAAAGCGCCGATGTTGTCTGCTTGTTTCTTATACCGAGCTTATGTTCTTCTAGTCTAGCTGATATTCTTCTGTTGGTCTGGCCTATGTATGTTTTGTTGCAGGTGCCACATGAGACTTTATATACGCCTTGATTTTCTAGACTGATTTTATCTTTTGGATTTCTTAAAGAGCCTATTGTTTTATGTGGTTTGTAGGCTGTAGATATGTTGTGTTTCCGGACCAGCACGAGACAGGACACAAAATTGATTTTGACACTGGCCAGCAAATCGCCAATATAGAACACTACAAGGCAAGATTGATTCGTGGATCCATAGAAATTGAAAAGAACGGCACTCTGAACAAGAGAGACGATGCACTGAATCTGCCTTCTACTTGGAAAACTCTCTTCAAGCGGGACCACGGTCCCGACACGCGTGCCACGCTTAAACTGACACCAACGGTGACGTTCGAGAGGGAGGCGGAGCCAACGCCAACCAACCGCTACCATCTGCGACCGCGTATAAAGCACGCTGACTTTTCTTTCAGTTGATCTACAACCACCAACCACAGAAGATGCCAAATGGGATTTTGGCGAAACGTCTGCAAATTTCTACAGGAAACCAAACCAACGAACGGATGTATTCCCGGATTAATACTAAATCATATATATATATATATATATATATAATATATATATATATATATATATATATATATATATATATATATATATATATATATATATAAGAAAAGCAGCCTTCACTGTTGGATTTATTTTCGAGTAGGGAGAACCGAATTTTCTACAAAATTCTCGAACATTCTATTTGGAAACTGGAAGAGATAGCGAAAAAATGACTTCACCATCAAATTTGTAATAAAAAAAATGTTTAGAATAGAGTTTTAGAAGTTTCTAATAGACAGCAAACAGCAGAAATGGACCAAATAAATAAAACTTTGGCTGATTTTATGGAACTTATAGAAGAAGGTAGCCTTAAAGACAAATACGAAAACGGAGAACTTTGCCAAAAAGAAGAACAACGTCGTCAAAAAGAAAACAGGAAGAAACTCGTCGCCAAAAAGAAAGATAAGAAGAAGAGGAACGTCATCAAAAAGACGGAGAACGTTACCTTAAAGAAAAACAAGAAAAAAAAGAAGAAAGTCGACAAAAAGAAGAAAGACGTCATCTCAAGATAAACTTTGCAAAAGGATACAAAAGTTTATTTTAGGAGAATAGCGAAAATTCGATCAAATTATACAGGGACAAACGTAAAAATTTAAGAAAGAGATAGCCGGAGTGCGACAAGACATAGGAGAAGTACGCCAAAAAATAAATTAATTATGCGACGAGACAATAGAGAAATGCGACAGGAAGTGAAAGGTTCGTAGAAGGTTCTGTCAATATTGCTTCACCCTTGCACAAGTATACTGAATAAAAAATTCCCTATCAATGGAATTCTAATTGTGAGCAAGCTATCCGGAAATTAAAGGTTTCCCTTTGTTCCAGTCCAATTTTAGGCTACCCACAAGATCATGGAAAATTTATATTGGCTAATGATGCCAGCAACATAGAGGTAGAAGCTGTATTGTCTCAGGTATTAACTACTGATGCCAGCAACATAGAGGTAGAAGCTGTGTTGTCTCAGGTATTGGCTATTGATGCCAGCAATATAGAGGTAGAAGCTGTATTGTCTCATGTATTGACTCCTGATGCGAGCAACACAGAGGCAGAAGCTGTATTGTCTCAGGTAGTGGCTACTGATGCCAGCAACATAGAGGTAGGAGCTGTATTGTCTCATGTATTGGCTACTGATGCCAGCAACATAGAGGTAGAAGCTGTATTGTCTCAGGTATTGGCTACTGATGTCAGCAACATAGACGTAGAAGCTATAATGTCTCAGGTACAGGATGATCAAAAACGAGTTATTGAATATTTCAGCCAAATGCATACAAAACCCCAAATAAATTATTGTGTCACGCGGAAAGAAATGCTCGCCACGATCAAAGCTGTCCAACATTTTCACAAATATTTGTATAGACAGAAATTTTTAAAAATAACAGAACACGCAGCTCTTAAATGGCTCCTGACGGATAAATCAGATAGCTTGAAAAACTTCAACAGTGCAATTTTAAAATCAAACATAAATCAGATGCTTTGTCAAAAAGATCATGTAAGAAAGAATGCAGGCATTGTAACAAAATAGAATAAGGAGAGATGTTTTCTTTTTGAAGAGTAACTTTTGACATTGATCCTGAGTGGGGTACAACTCAAGTTAGAAAATACCAACTTGAAGACAATGATTTGGCACCAATGCTTCAATTTAAAGAAAATAATGAAAGGCGTCCTAGTTGGGAAGAGATCTCGGATAAAGGACTCAAATTTAAGGCATTTTGGGCTTAGTGGGACTCGTTATTGAAGACTGGTTAGCAAAGAGAATTCGGTAAAGTACCAATGGCAAGAAAATCAAAACTCAATTGGTAGTAAACAGAAATAAAGTTCCAGTGGTTTTAGAAGAAATTCACAATGGAAATTCTGGTGTTCATTTAGAAGTTACCAATACTCTGGACAAACTTCGAGAAAGATTTTGCTGTTTTGACCACTGTCAAGACGTAAAATCGTGGTGTAGACGGTGCTCTAAATGTGCAGCTCGCCAAAGTTGAAGCACAAGAAATATAATGTAATGTAAACTTTTTGAATGGATGGCTACTGATATAGCTAGACCATTCCCAGGAACAGATAAAGGCAACAAATATATCTTGCTTGCTATTGACTATTTCAGTAAATGGCCTGAGATATTTGCCATCCCCAACTAAGAGACCTCAACAGAACCTGAGGTCTAAGTCAACAATGTGTTCAGCCAACTTGGTATAATTTTGAAGCTATATTCTGATTAAGGAGGTAATTCTGAATTTAAGCCCTGCAAACTATTTAGCATCCATAATACCAGGACATCCTTAGTCAGATGGCATGGTTGAACGATTTAATAGAAGCAATGAAGAGCAACTCCCGAAGGTTGTGTACATTTATTAGAAGGTAGGGACAAATATTTGCCAATCTCTTTAATGGTCCACCGATCCACAGTTCAAAAAACTACCAGAGATACACCAGTCAAAGTTTTATTTGGAAGACAACTTAGATTATTTTGCGTTTTCTCAACTGATGAAACTATGGATATTGAAGACTGTGTGGATGTTTTACAGGAGAAGTTGTGAGGGGATGCATGGATCGGGCCACAGACAGAATAAAGACAAGAGATGACATCAAGGAAAATTCGATAGGGTTCTAGAAAGGTTGGTTGTAGAATCCATCGAGGAAGCAAGGCAAAGGGCCATATATTGTTCTGAAGAGGATCTACAAAGTCCCAACCTCAAAATGAACGAATGAAAGTAGTACATCTCCATAGGTTGAAGACACCACGGATGTATCGAAGCTGATCGGGACGATCAGAAATATTAGAGCTGTGAACGAAGGATTAGAGTAATTCGGACGCGTCCTTACAGAAATATTATGGCTGTATTCTTTTGAGTAAATTATCACTGATCAAAGTGAAATTGATAACTTCATATTCTTTTGAATATGCATTTACTTGTCATTGAGTCGAAGTGATCATGATTACTTCAAGTGATAGAAGTGAAACTGATAATGTCTCAAAAGAATGACCTTTATATCTATTAGTTAGTTAGTTGCATTTGAACAGTGAAGGTATAAACGAATAGTAGTTATAAAAAAGTTAAAAGTAATTAGTAAAAAGTGTCGTATTTTATTCGAACCTAGTGAGAATATAGGGAAGAAAAATCGTAACAAAATTATAAATTTGTAAAAGAAAAAAAGTAAAATTTATCATTTGACCCAAATGTTGTATTATTTATTTATTTTTTGTTAGAAATTGGATTGGTTCTCTAACTTTACCTGCTCGCTTAAATAAGCTAACAAAAGTCCAATAAAACATGAACTGGAATTAAATCAAAATTATGAAACGTTAAAGTTAATAATATTTTAACCCAAAGTTAGCATTACCGCAACTTAATACTTTTGGACTCTAAAAACTCGATCGATCTGACCGAGAGCGGTTTCCATGAGAATTTTGCAGAATACTTTCAATGGCGTATTTTTATACATAATTTTATTTTCCTATTAGATTTATACCCCAAAAAGTGTAGAATCACGTTTTGGGATTTGGTAAAGATATTTCTGAAACGTGGGTATCGTTTTATTGAAAACTGCTTTTACTCTATCGAGATGAACTTTTCTAAGGTTTTGAATTGAAATGCGGACCTTAATATTTAGTTTTTATTGCCACTTTTTATATGTACGATCATTTATACACTGAAAATGCCAATAGTTTAATCATCTAAGGCCGAACGCCTACTTGTCAGACCAAAGACAAGACACAGATGCGAGAAAGACTTAAAATAAATCTGACTTGCATGGTTTTTTAATTAGATCGCGCATACTAGTGCAATACAACACGATCAGACATGTGTATTTTTTTTATCAGTGTCGCGTATTTGTCCTATTTGTGTCTTATCTTTGTCTGATAGATAGGCGCTTGGCTAAAAATACATCTAAATACAAAACAACAAAATAAATTTCACAAATCATCGCCATATTTAAATAAAGTAACAGAAACTTTCACATGACAAGTCAGTAAATTAAGGTCCTACTTTATTGGCGCACGAGCGCCATCTACTGAGATGTTCGCAAATTAAACACTTCGTTTCATTTCTTTCATTAGGATTGCCCAGATCCTGGACATTAGGACAATAGGTGGACTGAGAATGTACTGGAATGCGTCCAAAAGAAAGTCTTATGTCAGAGGCACCATGGACAAAATCGCAAAAATTCTTAAGAGATTTAAGATTGAAACCATTTTCACCACAGACCGTGAAGTAAAGGATCTCCTACTAATACCTAAAAAATCTCTTTAGAAAACCAGGGAGAGTACGAAATTCAATACGAAGAATACAGCTCATCTTACATAGGTCAAACTAACCCCTAAAATAAGCGCCAGAAGAGACGAACATATAACGCTGTCAAGTAAAAAACAATTTCTTCTGCACTTGTTAAACATAGAACATAAGATAAACTTCTCCAGAACAAAAATGCTATCGAGATGAGAAAACCTGTCCACAAGAGTTATAAGGGAAGCCATCGAAATTGCAAAGAAGCCCAATAACTTAAGTAGCAGAGATGACAGGCAGCGATTGCCTAATACTTGGAAACACCTGCTTACAAAATATCAACCAGTAGTAGATGGTAAAGAAATAGATTGTAACTCGGCAACACGTCCCCAAATACTGGCAACAAGGTCGATGACACGCAGCAGAGCTCGCAACCCTATTGGCCAGAATATTTTAGCCAATGAATATGTCCCATAGACGCCGTACAGTGAGCTTTAAAAATGGTGAATTCTTTATTTTGTTTTTTCTTGGGTTTAGGTTCTTTATATAACAAAAAATCCAAAACAATTGACATTTCGCCCTTTATTTAAGGAATTTTCAAATTTTTTTTGTTTATTTTTCTTCATAAAAATATTTTTTATATAATTAAAAACTTTACACAAAAGCATATCTACAATTTTAAAAGACAAACAAACACATTAAAACACTATTTAAATTTTTTCAAAAAAATATTTAATTTTACCAGTACACACATTGACATTTGGTTTATTTATTATTAATAGAATGAACTTTCTACATCGTCCATTGAGGTACTGAGGATACATGGAATGCGACTATGTTTTATTTTGTATATATTTTTTTGTATTTTAAAATGCATAAAAAAATGAAAAAAACGCATATAAATTTTATGTTTAAGAGGATTTTCAATTTTTGATGTTTATTAACAGGATCGAATACTTAATATTTTTGTTTAAATTGGGCATCTACATCCGTACTGTCAAACAGTGTTTTTATCCTTTTTAATTTCTATCATTTCCTTTATCTGCAATTTTTGGTAATTCATATCTTCGTTTTTAATTATGGTACTCCTATAATCAAAAGTATGTTTTTTGTTCAGTGTGTGTTTGTCTAACGCTGTAGAAGCGTTTTTCGTATATTTATGACCATTCAATCTGTCCTTTGGTAATTGGCTCGTCATGTCTGTTATATCCAAATTTACCCTATATTATTAAAATATTCTGTTTTTGTTTATCATTTAACTGCTGACCTTGCAAGTGCAGTAAATGAATACTGTAATATGATGTGTTATTAATCCAAACGGATGCAGGTGTTTAATAAAGATGCTGAAATTACTAAAGGAACAATACTAGTTTCAAAAATCATAAGTAAGCCTAGACGCTGAATTAACTAAATTAACAATAAGAATAATATCATATTTCATCAACAAGTCGAGACTATGAATAATGCCTTATTGTTTCTATTGTTAGAAAATAGACAAAGAAATCAATGCATCATGGGAAAAGCGAATGATATTATAAATACCTGCACTCGCATTGCGCTAGTTAGTGCAGTGAGTTTATTCATAGATTCTTATTCTAAATTAATAGTCAGTTGAGTTAATTAACCTTATTACCCGTTACTTTATTATTTTAAAGTTAATCTCTCAAAGTCATTGTAAAAATCAAAGTGTAAAGTCCAAATCAAATAAAAATTATTGTTGGTCGTGTGACTGCAAATAAAGTGTTTTTTTTTTAAAAACCAATTACTAAAGAACAGATTGAATGGCCATAAAGATACGAAAAACGCCTCAACATCGTTAAACAAACACACACAGGACGAAAAACACACTTTTGATTATCACGGTAGCATAATTAAAAACAAAAGATGGGAATTGCCAAAAATTGCAAATAAAGGAAACGATTAAAAAGATAAAAACACTGTTAACGACAGAAAGGTATATAGGAAATTTACACCAGCCTAATTTAAACAAAAATATTAAATATTCGATCCTGTTAATAAACATCAAAAATTGAATATCCTCTTAAACATAAAATTAAATGTATGCATTTTTTTTTGTGCATGGTAAAATATAAAAAATATATAAAAAATAAAACACAGTCGCATTCCATTATTAATTAATAAACAAAATGTTATGGTGTATACTGGTAAAATTAAATATTTTTTTAAAAATTTATATAGTGTTTTTAAGTGTTTGCTTTTTAAAATTGTAGATATGTTCTTGTGCAAATGTTTTTAATTATGTAAAAAATATTTTTAGGAAGGGAAATAAACAAAAAATTTTGAAAACGCTTTAAATAAAGGGCGAAATGTCATTTGTTTTGAATTTTTTTTTAAATAAAGAAACTAAAGCCAAGAAAGGAAACTAAAGAAAAAAGGATATAATCTTTCAAGAATCAGCGATATAATAATATATATATATATATATATATATATATATATATATATATATATATATATATATATATATATATATATATATATGATTTTATATTTTTCCGTAAATGTAACAGATATAATATAATATAAAGAGAAAAGTATTTTTTCATTAATAAATATTCTTATCTATATAAATTACCCAATATCAAAATTGACATTTGTATGAACAAGATATTTTTATAACATTTTAGTACCTTTGCGAGGTATTTATTACCCATGTAATGTATCACGACGGTAAGGATTTCTCTTTGTCTCTTACTTAGAATATGTTTGTGTTGACATTTAGAGCATCCCGAGTGGCATCAAGATGAACATTGCTGTTATTTTTGGAGTTTGGAGTGCTCTATTTCTGTGTAGGTTGGCATTTCCAAGCTTATTTACCTGCCCTACTTTTTCCGAGTACGGGTTTTGTGCTTGCGTGCTTATTAAACCAATTAATTTTATTGATTAAAAAAAATGCAGCATTGAAAATTAAACGATCTTTAAAAAACGATGTCATACTCGACGAAAAAATTCTTGTATTTCAACTTTCCATTATGAATTTCCCTCCGCTTCATTTCATTTTACTGCAGACTTCAGAATATAAATATCCCCACATTGAAATATACATCACACATTTTCTCTGCGTTTCTAAACAATTTGGCTCGCTATATAAGACTCTTTTATATGTATATGAGTCTCTGGGAAATGGTTTTATTTTGACTGCATTTGCCCACAGTTGTTTTGTTTTTCTTTTTATAAAAATGAGGGACATGCATATTGATTACCCTCAAGCCCATATAATATTTTATGTTTATTTGAAAGGGGCATATTTTCTTGAGAGATTTAAATTCAGTGTTCTTTTTGATAGTGTTTTTTATTAGTTGAGCGTGATTCTGTCATACATGAATAGAAATACAGCTGCTTGTATTTATTTTTTAATATATATATATATATATATATATATATATATATATATATATATATATATTCCAGATTCTTGAACCATAGATATATAATTTTCTTTTTATTTTGTCTCTTCTTGGGTTTAGGTTCTTTATTTAATAAAAAATCAAAAACAATTTGACTTTTCGCCCTTTATTTAAGGCATCACCAAATTTTTTTGGTTTTTTTTTTTAAATTTATTGATCTTTATATAATTAATAACATTTATACCCAAAGATATTTACAATTTTAGAAAACAAACAAACACTTTAAAAAACTAGTCAAATTTCTAAAAAAGTATTTAATTTTGCCAGTACATACCTTGACATTTTGCTTATTTATTAATAATGAAATGAAATTTTTATATAGTCTATTTAGGTATTTAGGATACATGGAATGCGAGTGTGTTTTATATTTTATATTTTAACAATGTACCAAAAAAAAACCAAAGAAAGCATACATTTAATTTTATGTTTAAGAGAATATTCAATTTTTGATCAATTAACAGGATGGAATACTTAATATTTTTCTTTAAATTAGGCTGGAGTAAATGTGGTCCAAATTATCTATATCCGCGTTAAAGCTTCTCTTAACATTCCTGAGTGCTGGGTGGCCTTTAAAATGCATAGTGAATTTTAAAATTACAAGAAAATTTCTTTTTTTAACGTCAGGGGATGTACACCCTTAAAATAAATTGTTAGCGTTATAATTGTTGATCTATGAATTTTTTACAGATACCTAAAACTCTTTTAAAGCTTCTCTTAAAATCCCTGAGTGCTGGGTGGCCTCTAAAAATGCATAGTGAATTTTAAAACAAGAAAATTTCTTTTTTAAATATCAGTGAATGTACACCCTTAAAATAATTTGTTAGCGTTATAATTGTTGATCTATGAATTTTTTACAGATACCTAAAACTCTTTTAAAGCTTCTCTTAAAATCCCTGAGTGCTGGGTGGCCTCTAAAAATGCATAGTGAATTTTAAAACAAGAAAATTTCTTTTTTAAATATCAGTGAATGTACACCCTTAAAATAATTTGTTAGCGTTATAATTGTTGATCTATGAATTTTTTACAGATACCTAAAACTCTTTTAAAGCTTCTCTTAAAATCCCTGAGTGCTGGGTGGCCTCTAAAAATGCATAGTGAATTTTAAAACAAGAAAATTTCTTTTTTAAATATCAGTGAATGTACACCCTTAAAATAATTTGTTAGCGTTATAATTGTTGATCTATGAATTTTTTACAGATACCTAAAACTCTTTTAAAGCTTCTCTTAAAATCCCTAAGTGCTGGGTGGCCTCTAAAAATGCATAGTGAATTTTAAAACAAGAAAATTTCTTTTTTAAATATCAGTGAATGTACACCCTTAAAATAATATGTTAGCGTTATAATTGTTGATCTATGAATTTTTTACAGATACCTAAAACTCTTTTAAAGCTTCTCTTAAAATCCCTGAGTGCTGGGTGGCCTCTAAAAATGCATAGTGAATTTTAAAACAAGAAAATTTCTTTTTTAAATATCAGTGAATGTACACCCTTAAAATAATTTGTTAGCGTTATAATTGTTGATCTATGAATTTTTTACAGATACCTAAAACTCTTTTAAAGCTTCTCTTAAAATCCCTGAGTGCTGGGTGGCCTCAAAAACGCATAGTGAATTTTAAAATAACAAGAAAATTTCTTTTTTAAACGTCAGTGGATGTACACCTTTAAAATAAATTGTTAGCGTTATAATTGTTGATCTATGAATTTTTTACAGATACCTAAAACTCTTTTAAAGAATCTCTTAAAATCCCTGAGTGCTGGGTGGCCTTAAAAATGCATAGTGAATTTTAAAATAACAAGAAAATTTCTTTTTTTAAACGTCAGTGGATGTACACCCTTAAAATAAATTGTTAGCGTTATAATTGTTGATCTATGAATTTTTTACAGATACCTAAAACTCTTTTAAAACTTCTCTTAAAATCCCTGAGTGCTGGGTGGCCTCTAAAAATGCATAGTGAATTTTAAAACAAGAAAATTTCTTTTTTAAATATCAGTGAATGTACACCCTTAAAATAAATTGTTAGCGTTATAATTGTTGATCTATGAATTTTTTACAGATACCTAAAACTCTTTTAAAGCTTCTCTTAAAATCCCTGAGTGCTGGGTGGCCTCTAAAAATGCATAGTGAATTTTAAAACAAGAAAATTTCTTTTTTAAATATCAGTGAATGTACACCCTTAAAATAATTTGTTAGCGTTATAATTGTTGATCTATGAATTTTTTACAGATACCTAAAACTCTTTTAAAGCTTCTCTTAAAATCCCCGAGTGCTGGGTGGCCTCAAAAATGCATAGTGAATTTTAAAATAACAAGAAAATTTCTTTTTTAAACGTCAGTGGATGATCACCCTTACAATAAATTGTTAGCGTTATAATTGTTGATCTATGAATTTTTTACAGATACCTAAAACTCTTTTAAAGAATGTCTTAAAATCCCTGAGTGCTGGGTGGCCTTAAAAATGCATAGTGAATTTTAAAATAACAAGAAAATTTCTATTTTTAACGTCAGTGGATGTACACCCTTAAAATAAATTGTTAGCGTTATAATTGTTGATCTATGAATTTTTTACAGATACCTAAAACTCTTTTAAAGAATCTCTTAAAATCCCTGAGTGCTGGGTGGCCTTAAAAATGCATAGTGAATTTTAAAATAACAAGAAAATTTCTTTTTTTAAACGTCAGTGGATGTACACCCTTAAAATAAATTGTTAGCGTTATAATTGTTGATCTATGAATTTTTTACAAATACCTAAAACTCTTTTAAAGAATCTCTTAAAATCCCTGAGTGCTGGGTGGCCTTAAAAATGCATAGTGAATTTTAAAATAACAAGAAAATTTCTTTTTTAAACGTCAGTGGATGAACACCCTTACAATAAATTGTTAGCGTTATAATTGTTGATCTATGAATTTTTTTCAGATACCTAAAACTCTTTTAAAGAATCTCTTAAAATCCCTGAGTGCTGGGTGGCCTTAAAAATGCATAGTGAATTTTAAAATAACAAGAAAATTTCTTTTTTTAAACGTCAGTGGATGAACACCCTTACAATAAATTGTTAGCGTTATAATTGTTGATCTATGAATTTTTTACAGATACCTAAAACTCTTTTAAAGAATCTCTTAAAATCCCTGAGTGCTGGGTGGCCTTAAAAATGCATAGTGAATTTTTGAATAAAAAGAAAACTTCTTTTTTTAACGTCAGTGGATGTACACCCTTAAAATAAATTGTTAGCGTTATAATTGTTGATCTATGAATTTTTTACAGATACCTAAAACTCTTTTAAAGAATCTCTTAAAATCCCTGAGTGCTGGGTGGCCTTAAAAATGCATAGTGAATTTTAGAATAACAAGAAAATTTCTTTTTTTAACGTCAGTGGATGTACACCCTTAAAATAAATTGTTAGTGTTATAATTGTTGATCTATGAATTTTTTACAGATACCTAAAACTCTTTTAAAGAATCTCTTAAAATCTCTGAGTGCTGGGTGGCCTTAAAAATGCATAGTGAATTTTAGAATAAAAAGAAAATTTCTTTTTTTAACGTCAGTGAATGTACACCCTTAAAATAAATTGTTAGCGTTATAATTGTTGATCTATGAATTTTTTACAGATACCTAAAACTCTTTTAAAGAATCTCTTAAAATCCCTGAGTGCTGGGTGGCCTTAAAAATGCATAGTGAATTTTAGAATAACAAGAAAATTTCTTTTTTTAACGTCAGTGGATGTACACCCTTAAAATAAATTGTTAGTGTTATAATTGTTGATCTATGAATTTTTTACAGATACCTAAAACTCTTTTAAAGAATCTCTTAAAATCTCTGAGTGCTGGGTGGCCTTAAAAATGCATAGTGAATTTTAGAATAACAAGAAAATTTCTTTTTTTAACGTCAGTGGATGTACACCCTTAAAATAAATTGTTAGCGTTATAATTGTTGATCTATGAATTTTTTACAGATACCTAAAACTCTTTTAAAGAATCTCTTAAAATCCCTGAGTGCTGGGTGGCCTTAAAAATGCATAGTGAATTTTAAAATAACAAGAAAATTTCTTTTTTAAACGTCAGTGGATGATCACCCTTACAATAAATTGTTAGCGTTATAATTGTTGATCTATGAATTTTTTACAGATACCTAAAACTCTTTTAAAGCTTCTCTTAAAATCCCTGAGTGATGGGTGGCCTCAAAAATGAATAGTGAATTTTAAAATAACAAGAAAATTTATTTTTTAAACGTCAGTGGATGTACACCCTTACAATAAATTGTTAGCGTTATAATTGTTGATCTATGAATTTTTTACAGATACCTAAAACTCTTTTAAAGAATCTCTTAAAATCCCAGAGTGCTGGGTGGCCTTAAAAATGCATAGTGAATTTTAGAATAACAAGAAAATTTCTTTTTTTAACGTCAGTGGATGTACACCCTTAAAATAAATTGTTAGCGTTATAACTGTTGATCTATGAATTTTTTACAGATACCTAAAACTCTTTTAAAGAATCTCTTAAAATCCCTGAGTGCTGGGTGGCCTTAAAAATGCATAGTGAATTTTAAAATAACAAGAAAATTTCTTTTTTAAACGTCAGTGGATGATCACCCTTACAATAAATTGTTAGCGTTATAATTGTTGATCTATGAATTTTTTACAGATACCTAAAACTCTTTTAAAGAATGTCTTAAAATCCCTGAGTGCTGGGTGGCCTTAAAAATGCATAGTGAATTTTAAAATAACAAGAAAATTTCTATTTTTAACGTCAGTGGATGTACACCCTTACAATAAATTGTTAGCGTTATAATTGTTGATCTATGAATTTTTTACAGATACCTAAAACTCTTTTAAAGAATCTCTTAAAATCCCTGAGTGCTGGGTGGCCTTAAAAAATGCATAGTGAATTTTAAAATAACTAGAAAATTTCTTTTTTAAACGTCAGTGGATGTACACCCTTAAAATAAATTGTTAGCGTTATAATTGTTGATCTATGAATTTTTTACAGATACCTAAAACTCTTTTAAAGAATCTCTTAAAATCCCTGAGTGCTGGGTGGCCTTAAAAATGCATAGTGAATTTTAAAATAATAAGAAAATTTCTTTTTTTAAACGTCAGTGGATGAACACCCTTACAATAAATTGTTAGCGTTATAATTGTTGATCTATGAATTTTTTACAGATACCTAAAACTCTTTTAAAGAATCTCTTAAAATCCCTGAGTGCTGGGTGGCCTTAAAAATGCATAGTGAATTTTAGAATAACAAGAAAATTTCTTTTTTAAAGTCAGTGGATGTACACCCTTAAAATAAATTGTTAACGTTATAATTGTCGATCTATGAATTTTTTACAGATACTTAAAACTCTTTTAAAGAATCTCTTAAAATCCTTGAGTGCTGGGTGGCCTTAAAAATGCATAGTGAATTTTAGAATAACAAGAAAATTTCTTTTTTTAAAGTCAGTGGATGTACACCCTTAAAATAAATTGTTAGCGTTATAATTGTTGATCTATGAATTTTTTACAGATACCTAAAACTCTTTTAAAGAATCTCTTAAAATCCCTGAGTGCTGGGTGGCCTTAAAAATGCATAGTGAATTTCAAAATAACAAGAAAATTTCTATTTTTAACGTCAGTGGATGTACACCCTTAAAATAAATTGTTAGCGTTATAATTGTTGATCTATGAATTTTTTACAGATACCTAAAACTCTTTTAAAGCTTCTCTTAAAATCCCTGAGTGCTGGGTGGCCTTAAAAATGCATAGTGAATTTTAAAACAAGAAAATTTCTTTTTTAAATATCAGTGAATGTACACCCTTAAAATAATTTGTTAGCGTTATAATTGTTGATCTATGAAATTTTTACAGATACCTAAAACTCTTTTAAAGCTTCTCTTAAAATCCCTGAGTGCTGGGTGCCCTTGAAAATGCATAGTGAATTTTAAAATAACAAGAAAATTTCTATTTTTAACGTCAGTGGATGTACACCCTTAAAATAAATTGTTAGCGTTATAATTGTTGATCTATGAATTTTTTACAGATACCTAAAACTCTTTTAAAGAATCTCTTAAAATCCCTGAGTGCTGGGTGGCCTTAAAAATGCATAGTGAATTTTTTAAAATAATAAGAAAATTTCTTTTTTTAAACGTCAGTGGATGAACACCCTTACAATAAATTGTTAGCGTTATAATTGTTGATCTATGAATTTTTTACAGATACCTAAAACTCTTTTAAAGAATCTCTTAAAATCCCTGATTGCTGGGTGGCCTTAAAAATGCATAGTGAATTTTAGAATAACAAGAAAATTTCTTTTTTTAACGTCAGTGGATGTACACCCTTAAAATAAATTGTTAACGTTATAATTGTCGATCTATGAATTTTTTACAGATACTTAAAACTCTTTTAAAGAATCTCTTAAAATCCTTGAGTGCTGGGTGGCCTTAAAAATGCATAGTGAATTTTAGAATAACAAGAAAATTTCTTTTTTTAACGTCAGTGGATGTACACCCTTAAAATAAATTGTTAGCGTTATAATTGTTGATCTATGAATTTTTTACAGATACCTAAAACTCTTTTAAAGAATCTCTTAAAATCCCTGAGTGCTGGGTGGCCTTAAAAATGCATAGTGAATTTCAAAATAACAAGAAAATTTCTATTTTTAACGTCAGTGGATGTACACCCTTAAAATAAATTGTTAGCGTTATAATTGTTGATCTATGAATTTTTTACAGATACCTAAAACTCTTTTAAAGCTTCTCTTAAAATCCCTGAGTGCTGGGTGGCCTTAAAAATGCATAGTGAATTTTAAAACAAGAAAATTTCTTTTTTAAATATCAGTGAATGTACACCCTTAAAATAATTTGTTAGCGTTATAATTGTTGATCTATGAATTTTTTACAGATACCTAAAACTCTTTTAAATAATCTCTTAAAATCCCTGAGTGCTGGGTGGCCTTAAAAATGCACAGTGAATTTTAAAATAACAAGAAAATTTCTTTTTTAAACGTCAGTGGATGAACACCCTTACAATAAATTGTTAGCGTTATAATTGTTGATCTATGAATTTTTTACAGATACCTAAAACTCTTTTAAAGAATCTCTTAAAATCCCTGAGTGCTGGGTGGCCTTAAAAATGCATAGTGAATTTTAAAATAACAAGAAAATTTCTTTTTTAAACGTCAGTGGATTAACACCCTTACAATAAATTGTTAGCGTTATAATTGTTGATCTATGAATTTTTTACAGATACCTAAAATTCTTTTAAAGAATCTCTTAAAATCCCTGAGTGCTGGGTAGCCTTAAAAATGCATAGTGAATTTTAAAACAACAAGAAAATTTCTTTTTTAAATGTCAGTGGATGTACACCCTTAAAATAAATTGTTAGCGGTATAATTGTTGATCTATGAATTTTTTACAGATACCTAAAACTCTTTTAAAGCTTCTCTTAAAATCCCAGAGTGTAGGGTGGCCCTAAAAATGCATAGTGAATTTTAAAATAACAAGAAAATTTCTTTTTTAAACGTCAGTGGATGTACACCCTTAAAATAAATTGTTAGCGTTATAATTGTTGATCTATGAATTTTTTACAGATACCTAAAACTCTTTTAAAGCTTCTCTTAAAATCCCATAGTGCAGGGTGGCCTTAAACATGCATAGTGAATTTTAAAATAACAAGAAAATTTCTTTTTTAAATGTCAATGGATGTACACCCTTAAAATAAATTGTTAGCGTTATAATTGTTGATCTATGAATTTTTTACAGATACCTAAAACTCTTTTAAAGAATCTCTTAAAATCCCTGAGTGCTGGGTGGCCTTAAAAATGCATAGTGAATTTCAAAATAACAAGAAAATTTCTATTTTTAACGTCAGTGGATGTACACCCTTAAAATAAATTGTTAGCGTTATAATTGTTGATCTATGAATTTTTTACAGATACCTAAAACTCTTTTAAAGCTTCTCTTAAAATCCCTGAGTGCTGGGTGGCCTTAAAAATGCATAGTGAATTTTAAAACAAGAAAATTTCTTTTTTAAATATCAGTGAATGTACACCCTTAAAATAATTTGTTAGCGTTATAATTGTTAATCTATGAATTTTTTACAGATACCTAAAACTCTTTTAAAGCTTCTCTTAAAATCCCTGAGTGCTGGGTGCCCTTGAAAATGCATAGTGAATTTTAGAATCACAAGAAAATATCTTTTTTTAACGTCAGTGGATGTACACCCTTAAAATAAATTGTTAGCGTTATAATTGTTGATCTATGAATTTTTTACAGATACCTAAAACTCTTTTAAAGAATCTCTTAGAACCCCAGAGTGCTGGGTGGCCTTAAAACTGCATAGTGAATTTTAAAATAACAAGAAAATTTCTTTTTTAAACGTCAGTGGATGTACACCCTTAAAATAAATTGTTAGCGTTATAATTGTTGATCTATGAATTTTTTACAGATACCTAAAACTCTTTTAAAGAATCTCTTAAAATCCCTGAGTGCTGGGTTGCCTCAAAAATGCATAGGGAATTTTAAAATAACTAGAAAATTTCTTTTTTAAAGGTCAGTGGATGAACACCCTTAAAATAAATTGTTAGCGTTATAATTGTTGATCTATGAATTTTTTACAGATACCTAAAACTCTTTTAAATAATCTCTTAAAATCCCTGAGTGCTGGGTGGCCTTAAAAATGCATAGTGAATTTTAGAATAACAAGAAAATTTCTTTTTTTAACGTCAGTGGATGTACACCTTTAAAATAAATTGTTAGCGTTATAATTGTTGATCTATGAATTTTTTACAAATACCTAAAACTCTTTTAAAGAATCTCTTAAAATCCCTGAGTGCTGGGTGGCCTTAAAAATGCATAGTGAATTTTAAAATAACAAGAAAATTTCTTTTTTTAACGTCAGTGGATGTACACCCTTAAAATAAATTGTTAGCGTTATAATTGTTGATCTATGAATTTCTTACAGATACCTAAAACTCTTTTAAAGAATCTCTTAAAATCCCTGAGTGCTGGGTGGCCTTAAAAATGCATAGTGAATTTTAAAATAACAAGAAAATTTCTTTTTTAAACGTCAGTGGATGAACACCATTACAATAAATTGTTAGCGTTATAATTGTTGATCTATGAATTTTTTACAGATACCTAAAATTCTTTTAAAGAATCTCTTAAAATCCCTGAGTGCTGGGTAGCCTTAAAAATGCATAGTGAATTTTAAAACAACAAGAAAATTTCTTTTTTAAATGTCAGTGGATGTACACCCTTAAAATAAATTGTTAGCGTTATAACTGTTGATCTATGAATTTTTTACAAATACCTAAAACTCTTTTAAAGCTTCTCTTAAAATCCCAGAGTGCAGGGTGGCCTTAAAAATGCATAGTGAATTTTAAAATAACAAGAAAATTTCTTTTTTAAACGTCAGTGGATGTACACCCTTAAAATAAATTGTTAGCGTTATAATTGTTGATCTATGAATTTTTTACAGATACCTAAAACTCTTTTAAAGCTTCTCTTAAAATCCCAGAGTGCAGGGTGGCCTTAAACATGCATAGTGAATTTTAAAATAACAAGAAAATTTCTTTTTTAAATGTCAGTGGATGTACACCCTTAAAATAAATTGTTAGCGTTATAATTGTTGATCTATGAATTTTTTACAGATACCTAAAACTCTTTTAAAGCTTCTCTTAAAATCCCAGAGTGCAGGGTGGCCTTAAAAATGCATAGTGAATTTTAAAATAACAAGAAAATTTCTTTTTTAAATGTCAGTGGATGTACACCCTTAAAATAAATTGTTAGCGTTATAATTGTTGATCTATGAATTTTTTACAGATACCTAAAACTCTTTTAAAGCTTCTCTTAAAATCCCTGAGTGCTGGGTGGCCTCAAAAATGCATAGTGAATTTTAAAATAACAAGAAAATTTCTTTTTACAACGTCAGTGGATGTACACTCTTAAAATAAATTGTTAGCGTTATAATTGTTGATCTATGAATTTTTTACAGATACCTAAAACTCTTTTAAAGAATCTCTTAAAATCCCTGAGTGCTGGGTTGCCTCAAAAATGCATAGTGAATTTTAAAATAAAAAGAAAATTTCTTTTTTAAACGTCAGTGGATGAACACCCTTACAATAAATTGTTAGCGTTATAATTGTTGATCTATGAATTTTTTACAGATACCTAAAACTCTTTTAAAGAATCTCTTAAAATCCCTGAGTGCTGGGTGGCCTTGAAAATGCATAGTGAATTTTAAAATAAAAAGAAAATTTCTTTTTTAAACGTCAGTGGATGAACACCCTTACAATAAATTGTTAGCGTTATAATTGTTGATCTATGAATTTTTTACAGATACCTACAACTCTTTTAAAGAATCTCTTAAAATCCCTGAGTGCTGGGTGGCCTTGAAAATGCATAGTGAATTTTAAAATAAAAAGAAAATTTCTTTTTTAAACGTCAGTGGATGAACACCCTTACAATAAATTGTTAGCGTTATAATTGTTGATCTATGAATTTTTTACAGATACCTAAAACTCTTTTAAAGAATCTCTTAAAATCTCTGAGTGCTGGGTGGCCTTGAAAATGCATAGTGAATTTTAAAATAAAAAGAAAATTTCTTTTTTACACGTCAGTGGATGAACACCCTTACAATAAATTGTTAGCGTTATAATTGTTGATCTATGAATTTTTTACAGATACCTAAAACTCTTTTAAAGAATCTCTTAAAATCCCTGAGTGCTGGGTGGCCTTGAAAATGCATAGTGAATTTTAAAATAAAAAGAAAATTTCTTTTTTAAACGTCAGTGGATGAACACCCTTACAATAAATTGTTAGCGTTATAATTGTTGATCTATGAATTTTTTACAGATACCTACAACTCTTTTAAAGAATCTCTTAAAATCCCTGAGTGCTGGGTGGCCTTGAAAATGCATAGTGAATTTTAAAATAACAAGAAAATTTCTTTTTTAAACGTCAGTGGATGAACACCCTTACAATAAATTCTTAGCGTTATAATTGTTGATTTATGAATTTTTTACAAATACCTAAAACTCTTTTAAAGCTTCTCTTAAAATCCCTGAGTATTGAGTGGCCTTTAAAATGCATAGTGAATTTTAAAATAACAAGAAAATATCTTTTTTAAACGTCAGTGGATGTACACGCTTAAAATAAATTGTTAGCGTTATAATTGTTGTTCTATGTTTAAACGTCAGTGGATGAACACCCTTACAATAAATTGTTAGCGTTATAATTTATGATCTATGAATTTTTTACAGATACCTACAACTCTTTTAAAGAATCTCTTAAAATCCCTGAGTGCTGGGTGGCCTTGAAAATGCATAGTGAATTTTAAAATAACAAGAAAATTTCTTTTTTAAACGTCAGTGGATGAACACCCTTACAATAAATTCTTAGCGTTATAATTGTTGATTTATGAATTTTTTACAAATACCTAAAACTCTTTTAAAGCTTCTCTTAAAATCCCTGAGTATTGGGTGGCCTTTAAAATGCATAGTGAATTTTAAAATAACAAGAAAATTTCTTTTTTAAACGTCAGTGGATGTACACCCTTAAAATAAATTGTTAGCGTTATAATTGTTGATCTATGAATTTTTTACAGATACCTAAAACTCTTTTAAAGCTTCTCTTAAAATCCCAGAGTGCAGGGTGGCCTTAAACATGCATAGTGAATTTTAAAATAACAAGAAAATTTCTTTTTTAAATGTCAGTGGATGTACACCCTTAAAATAAATTGTTAGCGTTATAATTGTTGATCTATGAATTTTTTACAGATACCTAAAACTCTTTTAAAGCTTCTCTTAAAATCCCAGAGTGCAGGGTGGCCTTAAAAATGCATAGTGAATTTTAAAATAACAAGAAAATTTCTTTTTTAAATGTCAGTGGATGTACACCCTTAAAATAAATTGTTAGCGTTATAATTGTTGATCTATGAATTTTTTACAGATACCTAAAACTCTTTTAAAGCTTCTCTTAAAATCCCAGAGTGCAGGGTGGCCTTAAAAATGCATAGTGAATTTTAAAATAACAAGAAAATATCTTTTTTAAACGTCAGTGGATGTACACCCTTAAAATAAATTGTTAGCGTTATAATTGTTGATCTATGAATTTTTTACAGATACCTAAAACTCTTTTAAAGATTTTCTTAAAATCCCTGAGTGCTAAGTGGCCTTAAAAATGCATAGTGAATTTTAAAACAACAAGAAAATTTCTTTTTTAAACGTCAGTCGATGTACACCCTTAAAATAAATTGATAGCGTTATAATTGTGGATCTATGATTTTTTTACAGATCCCCAAAAATCTTTTAAACATTCTCTTAAAATCCCTGAGTGCTGGGTGGCCTTAAAAATGCATAGTGAATTTTAAAATAACAAGAAAATTTCTTTTTTAAACGTCAGTGGATGAACACCCTTACAATAAATTGTTAGCGTTATAATTGTTGATCTATGAATTTTTTACAGATACCTAAAACTCTTTTAAAGCTTCTCTTAAAATCCCTGAGTGCTGGGTGGCCTTAAAAATGCATAGTGAATTTTAAAATAACAAGAAAATTTCTTTTTTAAACGCCAGTGGATGTACACCCTTAAAATAAATTGTTAGCGTTATAATTGTTGATCTATGAATTTTTTACAGATACCTAAAACTCTTTTAAAGCTTTTCTTAAAATCCCTGAGTGCTGGGTGGCCTTTAAAATGCATAGTGAATTTTAAAATAGCAAGAAAATATCTTTTTTAAACGTCAGTGGATGTACACCCTTAAAATAAATTGTTAACGTTATAATTGTTGATCTATGAATTTTTTACAGATACCTAAAATTCTTTTAAAGCTTCTCTTAAAATCCCTGAGTGCTGGGTGGCCTTAAAAATGCAGAGTGAATTTTAAAATAAAAAGAAAATTTCTTTTTTAAACGTCAGTGGATGTACACCCTTAAAATAAATTGTTAGCGTTATAATTGTTGATCTATGAATTTTTTACAGATACCTAAAACTCTTTTAAAGCTTCTCTTAAAATCCCTGAGTGATGGGTGGCCTCAAAAATGAATAGTGAATTTTAAAATAACAAGAAAATTTATTTTTTAAACGTCAGTGGATGTACACCCTTACAATAAATTGTTAGCGTTATAATTGTTGATCTATGAATTTTTTACAGATACCTAAAACTCTTTTAAAGAATCTCTTAAAATCCCAGAGTGCTGGGTGGCCTTAAAAATGCATAGTGAATTTTAGAATAACAAGAAAATTTCTTTTTTTAACGTCAGTGGATGTACACCCTTAAAATAAATTGTTAGCGTTATAATTGTTGATCTATGAATTTTTTACAGATACCTAAAACTCTTTTAAAGAATCTCTTAAAATCCCTGAGTGCTGGGTGGCCTTAAAAATGCATAGTGAATTTTAAAATAACAAGAAAATTTCTTTTTTAAACGTCAGTGGATGATCACCCTTACAATAAATTGTTAGCGTTATAATTGTTGATCTATGAATTTTTTAC
The DNA here is from genome assembly GCA_034092305.1 of Diaprepes abbreviatus. Taxonomy (NCBI): domain Eukaryota; kingdom Metazoa; phylum Arthropoda; class Insecta; order Coleoptera; family Curculionidae; genus Diaprepes; species Diaprepes abbreviatus. The sequence continues at coordinate 91,172 of JASJET010000124.1, read as the reverse complement.
AGATACCTAAAACTCTTTTAAAGAATGTCTTAAAATCCCTGAGTGCTGGGTGGCCTTAAAAATGCATAGTGAATTTTAAAATAACAAGAAAATTTCTATTTTTAACGTCAGTGGATGTACACCCTTACAATAAATTGTTAGCGTTATAATTGTTGATCTATGAATTTTTTACAGATACCTAAAACTCTTTTAAAGAATCTCTTAAAATCCCTGAGTGCTGGGTGGCCTTAAAAATGCATAGTGAATTTTAAAATAACAAGAAAATTTCTTTTTTAAACGTCAGTGGATGTACACCCTTAAAATAAATTGTTAGCGTTATAATTGTTGATCTATGAATTTTTTACAGATACCTAAAACTCTTTTAAAGAATCTCTTAAAATCCCTGAGTGCTGGGTGGCCTTAAAAATGCATAGTGAATTTTAAAATAATAAGAAAATTTCTTTTTTTAAACGTCAGTGGATGAACACCCTTACAATAAATTGTTAGCGTTATAATTGTTGATCTATGAATTTTTTACAGATACCTAAAACTCTTTTAAAGAATCTCTTAAAATCCCTGAGTGCTGGGTGGCCTTAAAAATGCATAGTGAATTTTAGAATAACAAGAAAATTTCTTTTTTTAACGTCAGTGGATGTACACCCTTAAAATAAATTGTTAACGTTATAATTGTCGATCTATGAATTTTTTACAGATACTTAAAACTCTTTTAAAGAATCTCTTAAAATCCTTGAGTGTTGGGTGGCCTTAAAAATGCATAGTGAATTTTAGAATAACAAGAAAATTTCTTTTTTTAACGTCAGTGGATGTACACCCTTAAAATAAATTGTTAGCGTTATAATTGTTGATCTATGAATTTTTTACAGATACCTAAAACTCTTTTAAAGAATCTCTTAAAATCCCTGAGTGCTGGGTGGCCTTAAAAATGCATAGTGAATTTCAAAATAACAAGAAAATTTCTATTTTTAACGTCAGTGGATGTACACCCTTAAAATAAATTGTTAGCGTTATAATTGTTGATCTATGAATTTTTTACAGATACCTAAAACTCTTTTAAAGCTTCTCTTAAAATCCCTGAGTGCTGGGTGGCCTTAAAAATGCATAGTGAATTTTAAAACAAGAAAATTTCTTTTTTAAATATCAGTGAATGTACACCCTTAAAATAATTTGTTAGCGTTATAATTGTTGATCTATGAAATTTTTACAGATACCTAAAACTCTTTTAAAGCTTCTCTTAAAATCCCTGAGTGCTGGGTGCCCTTGAAAATGCATAGTGAATTTTAAAATAACAAGAAAATTTCTATTTTTAACGTCAGTGGATGTACACCCTTAAAATAAATTGTTAGCGTTATAATTGTTGATCTATGAATTTTTTACAGATACCTAAAACTCTTTTAAAGAATCTCTTAAAATCCCTGAGTGCTGGGTGGCCTTAAAAATGCATAGTGAATTTTAAAATAACAAGAAAATTTCTTTTTTAAACGTCAGTGGATGATCACCCTTACAATAAATTGTTAGCGTTATAATTGTTGATCTATGAATTTTTTACAGATACCTAAAACTCTTTTAAAGAATCTCTTAAAATCCCTGAGTGCTGGGTGGCCTTAAAAATGCATAGTGAATTTTAAAATAATAAGAAAATTTCTTTTTTTAAACGTCAGTGGATGAACACCCTTACAATAAATTGTTAGCGTTATAATTGTTGATCTATGAATTTTTTACAGATACCTAAAACTCTTTTAAAGAATCTCTTAAAATCCCTGAGTGCTGGGTGGCCTTAAAAATGCATAGTGAATTTTAGAATAACAAGACAATTTCTTTTTTTAACGTCAGTGGATGTACACCCTTAAAATAAATTGTTAACGTTATAATTGTCGATCTATGAATTTTTTACAGATACTTAAAACTCTTTTAAAGAATCTCTTAAAATCCTTGAGTGCTGGGTGGCCTTAAAAATGCATAGTGAATTTTAGAATAACAAGAAAATTTCTTTTTTTAACGTCAGTGGATGTACACCCTTAAAATAAATTGTTAGCGTTATAATTGTTGATCTATGAATTTTTTACAGATACCTAAAACTCTTTTAAAGCTTCTCTTAAAATCCCTGAGTGCTGGGTGGCCTTAAAAATGCATAGTGAATTTTAAAACAAGAAAATTTCTTTTTTAAATATCAGTGAATGTACACCCTTAAAATAATTTGGTAGCGTTATAATTGTTGATCTATGAATTTTTTACAGATACCTAAAACTCTTTTAAAGCTTCTCTTAAAATCCCTGAGTGCTGGGTGCCCTTGAAAATGCATAGTGAATTTTAGAATCACAAGAAAATATCTTTTTTTAACGTCAGTGGATGTACACCCTTAAAATAAATTGTTAGCGTTATAATTGTTGATCTATGAATTTTTTACAGATACCTAAAACTCTTTTAAAGAATCTCTTAGAACCCCAGAGTGCTGGGTGGCCTTAAAACTGCATAGTGAATTTTAAAATAACAAGAAAATTTCTTTTTTAAACGTCAGTGGATGTACACCCTTAAAATAAATTGTTAGCGTTATAATTGTTGATCTATGAATTTTTTACAGATACCTAAAACTCTTTTAAATAATCTCTTAAAATCCCTGAGTGCTGGGTGGCCTTAAAAATGCACAGTGAATTTTAAAATAACAAGAAAATTTCTTTTTTAAACGTCAGTGGATGAACACCCTTACAATAAATTGTTAGCGTTATAATTGTTGATCTATGAATTTTTTACAGATACCTAAAACTCTTTTAAAGAATCTCTTAAAATCCCTGAGTGCTGGGTGGCCTTAAAAATGCATAGTGAATTTTAAAATAACAAGAAAATTTCTTTTTTAAACGTCAGTGGATTAACACCCTTACAATAAATTGTTAGCGTTATAATTGTTGATCTATGAATTTTTTACAGATACCTAAAACTCTTTTAAAGAATCTCTTAAAATCCCTGAGTGCTGGGTGGCCTTAAAAATGCATAGTGAATTTTAAAATAACAAGAAAATTTCTTTTTTAAACGTCAGTGGATGAACACCCTTACAATAAATTGTTAGCGTTATAATTGTTGATCTATGAATTTTTTACAGATACCTAAAACTCTTTTAAAGAATCTCTTAAAATCCCTGAGTGCTGGGTGGCCTTAAAAATGCATAGTGAATCTTAGAATAACAAGAAAATTTCTTTTTTTAACGTCAGTGGATGTACACCTTTAAAATAAATTGTTAGCGTTATAATTGTTGATCTATGAATTTTTTACAAATACCTAAAACTCTTTTAAAGAATCTCTTAAAATCCCTGAGTGCTGGGTGGCCTTAAAAATGCATAGTGAATTTTAAAATAACAAGAAAATTTCTTTTTTTAACGTCAGTGGATGTACACCCTTAAAATAAATTGTTAGCGTTATAATTGTTGATCTATGAATTTCTTACAGATACCTTAAACTCTTTTAAAGAATCTCCTAAAATCCCTGAGTGCTGGGTGGCCTTAAAAATGCATAGTGAATTTTAAAATAACAAGAAAATTTCTTTTTTAAACGTCAGTGGATGAACACCATTACAATAAATTGTTAGCGTTATAATTGTTGATCTATGATTTTTTTACAGATACCTAAAATTCTTTTAAAGAATCTCTTAAAATCCCTGAGTGCTGGGTAGCCTTAAAAATGCATAGTGAATTTTAAAACAACAAGAAAATTTCTTTTTTAAATGTCAGTGGATGTACACCCTTAAAATAAATTGTTAGCGTTATAATTGTTGATCTATGAATTTTTTACAGATACCTAAAACTCTTTTAAAGCTTCTCTTAAAATCCCAGAGTGCAGGGTGGCCTTAAAAATGCATAGTGAATTTTAAAATAACAAGAAAATTTTTTTTTAAACGTCAGTGGATGTACACCCTTAAAATAAATTGTTAGCGTTATAATTGTTGATCTATGAATTTTTTACAGATACCTAAAACTCTTTTAAAGCTTCTCTTAAAATCCCATAGTGCAGGGTGGCCTTAAACATGCATAGTGAATTTTAAAATAACAAGAAAATTTCTTTTTTAAATGTCAATGGATGTACACCCTTAAAATAAATTGTTAGCGTTATAATTGTTGATCTATGAATTTTTTACAGATACCTAAAACTCTTTTAAAGAATCTCTTAGAACCCCAGAGTGCTGGGTGGCCTTAAAACTGCATAGTGAATTTTAAAATAACAAGAAAATTTCTTTTTTAAACGTCAGTGGATGTACACCCTTAAAATAAATTGTTAGCGTTATAATTGTTGATCTATGAATTTTTTACAGATACCTAAAACTCTTTTAAATAATCTCTTAAAATCCCTGAGTGCTGGGTGGCCTTAAAAATGCACAGTGAATTTTAAAATAACAAGAAAATTTCTTTTTTAAACGTCAGTGGATGAACACCCTTACAATAAATTGTTAGCGTTATAATTGTTGATCTATGAATTTTTTACAGATACCTAAAACTCTTTTAAAGAATCTCTTAAAATCCCTGAGTGCTGGGTGGCCTTAAAAATGCATAGTGAATTTTAAAATAACAAGAAAATTTCTTTTTTAAACGTCAGTGGATTAACACCCTTGCAATAAATTGTTAGCGTTATAATTGTTGATCTATGAATTTTTTACAGATACCTAAAACTCTTTTAAAGAATCTCTTAAAATCCCTGAGTGCTGGGTGGCCTTAAAAATGCATAGTGAATTTTAGAATAACAAGAAAATTTCTTTTTTTAACGTCAGTGGATGTACACCTTTAAAATAAATTGTTAGCGTTATAATTGTTGATCTATGAATTTTTTACAAATACCTAAAACTCTTTTAAAGAATCTCTTAAAATCCCTGAGTGCTGGGTGGCCTTAAAAATGCATAGTGAATTTTAAAATAACAAGAAAATTTCTTTTTTTAACGTCAGTGGATGTACACCCTTAAAATAAATTGTTAGCGTTATAATTGTTGATCTATGAATTTCTTACAGATACCTAAAACTCTTTTAAAGAATCTCTTAAAATCCCTGAGTGCTGGGTGGCCTTAAAAATGCATAGTGAATTTTAAAATAACAAGAAAATTTCTTTTTTAAACGTCAGTGGATGAACACCATTACAATAAATTGTTAGCGTTATAATTGTTGATCTATGAATTTTTTACAGATACCTAAAATTCTTTTAAAGAATCTCTTAAAATCCCTGAGTGCTGGGTAGCCTTAAAAATGCATAGTGAATTTTAAAACAACAAGAAAATTTCTTTTTTAAATGTCAGTGGATGTACACCCTTAAAATAAATTGTTAGCGGTATAATTGTTGATCTATGAATTTTTTACAGATACCTAAAACTCTTTTAAAGCTTCTCTTAAAATCCCAGAGTGCAGGGTGGCCTTAAAAATGCATAGTGAATTTTAAAATAACAAGAAAATTTCTTTTTTAAACGTCAGTGGATGTACACCCTTAAAATAAATTGTTAGCGTTATAATTGTTGATCTATGAATTTTTTACAGATACCTAAAACTCTTTTAAAGCTTCTCTTAAAATCCCATAGTGCAGGGTGGCCTTAAACATGCATAGTGAATTTTAAAATAACAAGAAAATTTCTTTTTTAAATGTCAATGGATGTACACCCTTAAAATAAATTGTTAGCGTTATAATTGTTGATCTATGAATTTTTTACAGATACCTAAAACTCTTTTAAAGAATCTCTTAAAATCCCTGAGTGCTGGGTGGCCTTAAAAATGCATAGTGAATTTCAAAATAACAAGAAAATTTCTATTTTTAACGTCAGTGGATGTACACCCTTAAAATAAATTGTTAGCGTTATAATTGTTGATCTATGAATTTTTTACAGATACCTAAAACTCTTTTAAAGCTTCTCTTAAAATCCCTGAGTGCTGGGTGGCCTTAAAAATGCATAGTGAATTTTAAAACAAGAAAATTTCTTTTTTAAATATCAGTGAATGTACACCCTTAAAATAATTTGTTAGCGTTATAATTGTTGATCTATGAATTTTTTACAGATACCTAAAACTCTTTTAAAGCTTCTCTTAAAATCCCTGAGTGCTGGGTGCCCTTGAAAATGCATAGTGAATTTTAGAATCACAAGAAAATATCTTTTTTTAACGTCAGTGGATGTACACCCTTAAAATAAATTGTTAGCGTTATAATTGTTGATCTATGAATTTTTTACAGATACCTAAAACTCTTTTAAAGAATCTCTTAGAACCCCAGAGTGCTGGGTGGCCTTAAAACTGCATAGTGAATTTTAAAATAACAAGAAAATTTCTTTTTTAAACGTCAGTGGATGTACACCCTTAAAATAAATTGTTAGCGTTATAATTGTTGATCTATGAATTTTTTACAGATACCTAAAACTCTTTTAAAGAATCTCTTAAAATCCCTGAGTGCTGGGTTGCCTCAAAAATGCATAGGGAATTTTAAAATAACTAGAAAATTTCTTTTTTAAAGGTCAGTGGATAAACACCCTTAAAATAAATTGTTAGCGTTATAATTGTTGATCTATGAATTTTTTACAGATACCTAAAACTCTTTTAAATAATCTCTTAAAATCCCTGAGTGCTGGGTGGCCTTAAAAATGCACAGTGAATTTTAAAATAACAAGAAAATTTCTTTTTTAAACGTCAGTGGATGAACACCCTTACAATAAATTGTTAGCGTTATAATTGTTGATCTATGAATTTTTTACAGATACCTAAAACTCTTTTAAAGAATCTCTTAAAATCCCTGAGTGCTGGGTGGCCTTAAAAATGCATAGTGAATTTTAAAATAACAAGAAAATTTCTTTTTTAAACGTCAGTGGATGATCACCCTTACAATAAATTGTTAGCGTTATAATTGTTGATCTATGAATTTTTTACAGATACCTAAAACTCTTTTAAAGAATCTCTTAAAATCCCTGAGTGCTGGGTGGCCTTAAAAATGCATAGTGAATTTTAAAATAATAAGAAAATTTCTTTTTTTAAACGTCAGTGGATGAACACCCTTACAATAAATTGTTAGCGTTATAATTGTTGATCTATGAATTTTTTACAGATACCTAAAACTCTTTTAAAGAATCTCTTAAAATCCCTGAGTGCTGGGTGGCCTTAAAAATGCATAGTGAATTTTAGAATAACAAGACAATTTCTTTTTTTAACGTCAGTGGATGTACACCCTTAAAATAAATTGTTAACGTTATAATTGTCGATCTATGAATTTTTTACAGATACTTAAAACTCTTTTAAAGAATCTCTTAAAATCCTTGAGTGCTGGGTGGCCTTAAAAATGCATAGTGAATTTTAGAATAACAAGAAAATTTCTTTTTTTAACGTCAGTGGATGTACACCCTTAAAATAAATTGTTAGCGTTATAATTGTTGATCTATGAATTTTTTACAGATACCTAAAACTCTTTTAAAGCTTCTCTTAAAATCCCTGAGTGCTGGGTGGCCTTAAAAATGCATAGTGAATTTTAAAACAAGAAAATTTCTTTTTTAAATATCAGTGAATGTACACCCTTAAAATAATTTGTTAGCGTTATAATTGTTGATCTATGAATTTTTTACAGATACCTAAAACTCTTTTAAAGCTTCTCTTAAAATCCCTGAGTGCTGGGTGCCCTTGAAAATGCATAGTGAATTTTAGAATCACAAGAAAATATCTTTTTTTAACGTCAGTGGATGTACACCCTTAAAATAAATTGTTAGCGTTATAATTGTTGATCTATGAATTTTTTACAGATACCTAAAACTCTTTTAAAGAATCTCTTAGAACCCCAGAGTGCTGGGTGGCCTTAAAACTGCATAGTGAATTTTAAAATAACAAGAAAATTTCTTTTTTAAACGTCAGTGGATGTACACCCTTAAAATAAATTGTTAGCGTTATAATTGTTGATCTATGAATTTTTTACAGATACCTAAAACTCTTTTAAATAATCTCTTAAAATCCCTGAGTGCTGGGTGGCCTTAAAAATGCACAGTGAATTTTAAAATAACAAGAAAATTTCTTTTTTAAACGTCAGTGGATGAACACCCTTACAATAAATTGTTAGCGTTATAATTGTTGATCTATGAATTTTTTACAGATACCTAAAACTCTTTTAAAGAATCTCTTAAAATCCCTGAGTGCTGGGTGGCCTTAAAAATGCATAGTGAATTTTAAAATAACAAGAAAATTTCTTTTTTAAACGTCAGTGGATTAACACCCTTACAATAAATTGTTAGCGTTATAATTGTTGATCTATGAATTTTTTACAGATACCTAAAACTCTTTTAAAGAATCTCTTAAAATCCCTGAGTGCTGGGTGGCCTTAAAAATGCATAGTGAATTTTAAAATAACAAGAAAATTTCTTTTTTAAACGTCAGTGGATGAACACCCTTACAATAAATTGTTAGCGTTATAATTGTTGATCTATGAATTTTTTACAGATACCTAAAACTCTTTTAAAGAATCTCTTAAAATCCCTGAGTGCTGGGTGGCCTTAAAAATGCATAGTGAATCTTAGAATAACAAGAAAATTTCTTTTTTTAACGTCAGTGGATGTACACCTTTAAAATAAATTGTTAGCGTTATAATTGTTGATCTATGAATTTTTTACAAATACCTAAAACTCTTTTAAAGAATCTCTTAAAATCCCTGAGTGCTGGGTGGCCTTAAAAATGCATAGTGAATTTTAAAATAACAAGAAAATTTCTTTTTTTAACGTCAGTGGATGTACACCCTTAAAATAAATTGTTAGCGTTATAATTGTTGATCTATGAATTTCTTACAGATACCTTAAACTCTTTTAAAGAATCTCCTAAAATCCCTGAGTGCTGGGTGGCCTTAAAAATGCATAGTGAATTTTAAAATAACAAGAAAATTTCTTTTTTAAACGTCAGTGGATGAACACCATTACAATAAATTGTTAGCGTTATAATTGTTGATCTATGATTTTTTTACAGATACCTAAAATTCTTTTAAAGAATCTCTTAAAATCCCTGAGTGCTGGGTAGCCTTAAAAATGCATAGTGAATTTTAAAACAACAAGAAAATTTCTTTTTTAAATGTCAGTGGATGTACACCCTTAAAATAAATTGTTAGCGTTATAATTGTTGATCTATGAATTTTTTACAGATACCTAAAACTCTTTTAAAGCTTCTCTTAAAATCCCAGAGTGCAGGGTGGCCTTAAAAATGCATAGTGAATTTTAAAATAACAAGAAAATTTTTTTTTAAACGTCAGTGGATGTACACCCTTAAAATAAATTGTTAGCGTTATAATTGTTGATCTATGAATTTTTTACAGATACCTAAAACTCTTTTAAAGCTTCTCTTAAAATCCCATAGTGCAGGGTGGCCTTAAACATGCATAGTGAATTTTAAAATAACAAGAAAATTTCTTTTTTAAATGTCAATGGATGTACACCCTTAAAATAAATTGTTAGCGTTATAATTGTTGATCTATGAATTTTTTACAGATACCTAAAACTCTTTTAAAGAATCTCTTAGAACCCCAGAGTGCTGGGTGGCCTTAAAACTGCATAGTGAATTTTAAAATAACAAGAAAATTTCTTTTTTAAACGTCAGTGGATGTACACCCTTAAAATAAATTGTTAGCGTTATAATTGTTGATCTATGAATTTTTTACAGATACCTAAAACTCTTTTAAATAATCTCTTAAAATCCCTGAGTGCTGGGTGGCCTTAAAAATGCACAGTGAATTTTAAAATAACAAGAAAATTTCTTTTTTAAACGTCAGTGGATGAACACCCTTACAATAAATTGTTAGCGTTATAATTGTTGATCTATGAATTTTTTACAGATACCTAAAACTCTTTTAAAGAATCTCTTAAAATCCCTGAGTGCTGGGTGGCCTTAAAAATGCATAGTGAATTTTAAAATAACAAGAAAATTTCTTTTTTAAACGTCAGTGGATTAACACCCTTGCAATAAATTGTTAGCGTTATAATTGTTGATCTATGAATTTTTTACAGATACCTAAAACTCTTTTAAAGAATCTCTTAAAATCCCTGAGTGCTGGGTGGCCTTAAAAATGCATAGTGAATTTTAGAATAACAAGAAAATTTCTTTTTTTAACGTCAGTGGATGTACACCTTTAAAATAAATTGTTAGCGTTATAATTGTTGATCTATGAATTTTTTACAAATACCTAAAACTCTTTTAAAGAATCTCTTAAAATCCCTGAGTGCTGGGTGGCCTTAAAAATGCATAGTGAATTTTAAAATAACAAGAAAATTTCTTTTTTTAACGTCAGTGGATGTACACCCTTAAAATAAATTGTTAGCGTTATAATTGTTGATCTATGAATTTCTTACAGATACCTAAAACTCTTTTAAAGAATCTCTTAAAATCCCTGAGTGCTGGGTGGCCTTAAAAATGCATAGTGAATTTTAAAATAACAAGAAAATTTCTTTTTTAAACGTCAGTGGATGAACACCATTACAATAAATTGTTAGCGTTATAATTGTTGATCTATGAATTTTTTACAGATACCTAAAATTCTTTTAAAGAATCTCTTAAAATCCCTGAGTGCTGGGTAGCCTTAAAAATGCATAGTGAATTTTAAAACAACAAGAAAATTTCTTTTTTAAATGTCAGTGGATGTACACCCTTAAAATAAATTGTTAGCGGTATAATTGTTGATCTATGAATTTTTTACAGATACCTAAAACTCTTTTAAAGCTTCTCTTAAAATCCCAGAGTGCAGGGTGGCCTTAAAAATGCATAGTGAATTTTAAAATAACAAGAAAATTTCTTTTTTAAACGTCAGTGGATGTACACCCTTAAAATAAATTGTTAGCGTTATAATTGTTGATCTATGAATTTTTTACAGATACCTAAAACTCTTTTAAAGCTTCTCTTAAAATCCCATAGTGCAGGGTGGCCTTAAACATGCATAGTGAATTTTAAAATAACAAGAAAATTTCTTTTTTAAATGTCAATGGATGTACACCCTTAAAATAAATTGTTAGCGTTATAATTGTTGATCTATGAATTTTTTACAGATACCTAAAACTCTTTTAAAGAATCTCTTAAAATCCCTGAGTGCTGGGTGGCCTTAAAAATGCATAGTGAATTTCAAAATAACAAGAAAATTTCTATTTTTAACGTCAGTGGATGTACACCCTTAAAATAAATTGTTAGCGTTACAATTGTTGATCTATGAATTTTTTACAGATACCTAAAACTCTTTTAAAGCTTCTCTTAAAATCCCTGAGTGCTGGGTGGCCTTAAAAATGCATAGTGAATTTTAAAACAAGAAAATTTCTTTTTTAAATATCAGTGAATGTACACCCTTAAAATAATTTGTTAGCGTTATAATTGTTGATCTATGAATTTTTTACAGATACCTAAAACTCTTTTAAAGCTTCTCTTAAAATCCCTGAGTGCTGGGTGCCCTTGAAAATGCATAGTGAATTTTAGAATCACAAGAAAATATCTTTTTTTAACGTCAGTGGATGTACACCCTTAAAATAAATTGTTAGCGTTATAATTGTTGATCTATGAATTTTTTACAGATACCTAAAACTCTTTTAAAGAATCTCTTAGAACCCCAGAGTGCTGGGTGGCCTTAAAACTGCATAGTGAATTTTAAAATAACAAGAAAATTTCTTTTTTAAACGTCAGTGGATGTACACCCTTAAAATAAATTGTTAGCGTTATAATTGTTGATCTATGAATTTTTTACAGATACCTAAAACTCTTTTAAAGAATCTCTTAAAATCCCTGAGTGCTGGGTTGCCTCAAAAATGCATAGGGAATTTTAAAATAACTAGAAAATTTCTTTTTTAAAGGTCAGTGGATAAACACCCTTAAAATAAATTGTTAGCGTTATAATTGTTGATCTATGAATTTTTTACAGATACCTAAAACTCTTTTAAATAATCTCTTAAAATCCCTGAGTGCTGGGTGGCCTTAAAAATGCACAGTGAATTTTAAAATAACAAGAAAATTTCTTTTTTAAACGTCAGTGGATGAACACCCTTACAATAAATTGTTAGCGTTATAATTGTTGATCTATGAATTTTTTACAGATACCTAAAACTCTTTTAAAGAATCTCTTAAAATCCCTGAGTGCTGGGTGGCCTTAAAAATGCATAGTGAATTTTAAAATAACAAGAAAATTTCTTTTTTAAACGTCAGTGGATTAACACCCTTGCAATAAATTGTTAGCGTTATAATTGTTGATCTATGAATTTTTTACAGATACCTAAAACTCTTTTAAAGAATCTCTTAAAATCCCTGAGTGCTGGGTGGCCTTAAAAATGCATAGTGAATTTTAGAATAACAAGAAAATTTCTTTTTTTAACGTCAGTGGATGTACACCTTTAAAATAAATTGTTAGCGTTATAATTGTTGATCTATGAATTTTTTACAAATACCTAAAACTCTTTTAAAGAATCTCTTAAAATCCCTGAGTGCTGGGTGGCCTTAAAAATGCATAGTGAATTTTAAAATAACAAGAAAATTTCTTTTTTAAACGTCAGTGGATTAACACCCTTGCAATAAATTGTTAGCGTTATAATTGTTGATCTATGAATTTTTTACAGATACCTAAAACTCTTTTAAAGAATCTCTTAAAATCCCTGAGTGCTGGGTGGCCTTAAAAATGCATAGTGAATTTTAGAATAACAAGAAAATTTCTTTTTTTAACGTCAGTGGATGTACACCTTTAAAATAAATTGTTAGCGTTATAATTGTTGATCTATGAATTTTTTACAAATACCTAAAACTCTTTTAAAGAATCTCTTAAAATCCCTGAGTGTTGGGTGGCCTTAAAAATGCATAGTGAATTTTAAAATAACAAGAAAATTTCTTTTTTTAACGTCAGTGGATGTACACCCTTAAAATAAATTGTTAGCGTTATAATTGTTGATCTATGAATTTCTTACAGATACCTAAAACTCTTTTAAAGAATCTCTTAAAATCCCTGAGTGCTGGGTGGCCTTAAAAATGCATAGTGAATTTTAAAATACCAAGAAAATTTCTTTTTTAAACGTCAGTGGATGAACACCATTACAATAAATTGTTAGCGTTATAATTGTTGATCTATGAATTTTTTACAGATACCTAAAACTCTTTTAAAGATTTTCTTAAAATCCCTGAGTGCTAAGTGGCCTTAAAAATGCATAGTGAATTTTAAAACAACAAGAAAATTTCTTTTTTAAACGTCAGTCGATGTACACCCTTAAAATAAATTGATAGCGTTATAATTGTGGATCTATGATTTTTTTACAGATCCCCAAAAATCTTTTAAACATTCTCTTAAAATCCCTGAGTGCTGGGTGGCCTTAAAAATGCATAGTGAATTTTAAAATAACAAGAAAATTTCTTTTTTAAACGTCAGTGGATCAACACCCTTACAATAAATTGTTAGCGTTATAATTGTTGATCTATGAATTTTTTACAGATACCTAAAACTCTTTTAAAGCTTCTCTTAAAATCCCTGAGTGCTGGGTGGCCTTAAAAATGCATAGTGAATTTTAAAATAACAAGAAAATTTCTTTTTTAAACGCCAGTGGATGTACACCCTTAAAATAAATTGTTAGCGTTATAATTGTTGATCTATGAATTTTTTACAGATACCTAAAACTCTTTTAAAGCTTTTCTTAAAATCCCTGAGTGCTGGGTGGCCTTTAAAATGCATAGTGAATTTTAAAATAGCAAGAAAATATCTTTTTTAAACGTCAGTGGATGTACACCCTTAAAATAAATTGTTAACGTTATAATTGTTGATCTATGAATTTTTTACAGATACCTAAAATTCTTTTAAAGCTTCTCTTAAAATCCCTGAGTGCTGGGTGGCCTTAAAAATGCAGAGTGAATTTTAAAATAAAAAGAAAATTTCTTTTTTAAACGTCAGTGGATGTACACCCTTAAAATAAATTGTTAGCGTTATAATTGTTGATCTATGAATTTTTTACAGATACCTAAAACTCTTTTAAAGCTTCTCTTAAAATCCCTGAGTGATGGGTGGCCTCAAAAATGAATAGTGAATTTTAAAATAACAAGAAAATTTATTTTTTAAACGTCAGTGGATGTACACCCTTACAATAAATTGTTAGCGTTATAATTGTTGATCTATGAATTTTTTACAGATACCTAAAACTCTTTTAAAGAATCTCTTAAAATCCCAGAGTGCTGGGTGGCCTTAAAAATGCATAGTGAATTTTAGAATAACAAGAAAATTTCTTTTTTTAACGTCAGTGGATGTACACCCTTAAAATAAATTGTTAGCGTTATAATTGTTGATCTATGAATTTTTTAAAGATACCTAAAACTCTTTTAAAGAATCTCTTAAAATCCCTGAGTGCTGGGTGGCCTTAAAAATGCATAGTGAATTTTAAAATAACAAGAAAATTTCTTTTTTAAACGTCAGTGGATGATCACCCTTACAATAAATTGTTAGCGTTATAATTGTTGATCTATGAATTTTTTACAGATACCTAAAACTCTTTTAAAGAATGTCTTAAAATCCCTGAGTGCTGGGTGGCCTTAAAAATGCATAGTGAATTTTAAAATAACAAGAAAATTTCTATTTTTAACGTCAGTGGATGTACACCCTTACAATAAATTGTTAGCGTTATAATTGTTGATCTATGAATTTTTTACAGATACCTAAAACTCTTTTAAAGAATCTCTTAAAATCCCTGAGTGCTGGGTGGCCTTAAAAATGCATAGTGAATTTTAAAATAACAAGAAAATTTCTTTTTTAAACGTCAGTGGATGTACACCCTTAAAATAAATTGTTAGCGTTATAATTGTTGATCTATGAATTTTTTACAGATACCTAAAACTCTTTTAAAGAATCTCTTAAAATCCCTGAGTGCTGGGTGGCCTTAAAAATGCATAGTGAATTTTAAAATAATAAGAAAATTTCTTTTTTTAAACGTCAGTGGATGAACACCCTTACAATAAATTGTTAGCGTTATAATTGTTGATCTATGAATTTTTTACAGATACCTAAAACTCTTTTAAAGAATCTCTTAAAATCCCTGAGTGCTGGGTGGCCTTAAAAATGCATAGTGAATTTTAGAATAACAAGAAAATTTCTTTTTTTAACGTCAGTGGATGTACACCCTTAAAATAAATTGTTAACGTTATAATTGTCGATCTATGAATTTTTTACAGATACTTAAAACTCTTTTAAAGAATCTCTTAAAATCCTTGAGTGCTGGGTGGCCTTAAAAATGCATAGTGAATTTTAGAATAACAAGAAAATTTCTTTTTTTAACGTCAGTGGATGTACACCCTTAAAATAAATTGTTAGCGTTATAATTGTTGATCTATGAATTTTTTACAGATACCTAAAACTCTTTTAAAGAATCTCTTAAAATCCCTGAGTGCTGGGTGGCCTTAAAAATGCATAGTGAATTTTAAAACAAGAAAATTTCTTTTTTAAATATCAGTGAATGTACACCCTTAAAATAATTTGTTAGCGTTATAATTGTTGATCTATGAATTTTTTACAGATACCTAAAACTCTTTTAAAGCTTCTCTTAAAATCCCTGAGTGCTGGGTGCCCTTGAAAATGCATAGTGAATTTTAGAATCACAAGAAAATATATTTTTTTAACGTCAGTGGATGTACACCCTTAAAATAAATTGTTAGCGTTATAATTGTTGATCTATGAATTTTTTACAGATACCTAAAACTCTTTTAAAGAATCTCTTAGAACCCCAGAGTGCTGGGTGGCCTTAAAACTGCATAGTGAATTTTAAAATAACAAGAAAATTTCTTTTTTAAACGTCAGTGGATGTACACCCTTAAAATAAATTGTTAGCGTTATAATTGTTGATCTATGAATTTTTTACAGATACCTAAAACTCTTTTAAATAATCTCTTAAAATCCCTGAGTGCTGGGTGGCCTTAAAAATGCACAGTGAATTTTAAAATAACAAGAAAATTTCTTTTTTAAACGTCAGTGGATGAACACCCTTACAATAAATTGTTAGCGTTATAATTGTTGATCTATGAATTTTTTACAGATACCTAAAACTCTTTTAAAGAATCTCTTAAAATCCCTGAGTGCTGGGTGGCCTTAAAAATGCATAGTGAATTTTAAAATAACAAGAAAATTTCTTTTTTAAACGTCAGTGGATTAACACCCTTACAATAAATTGTTAGCGTTATAATTGTTGATCTATGAATTTTTTACAGATACCTAAAACTCTTTTAAAGAATCTCTTAAAATCCCTGAGTGCTGGGTGGCCTTAAAAATGCATAGTGAATTTTAAAATAACAAGAAAATTTCTTTTTTAAACGTCAGTGGATGAACACCCTTACAATAAATTGTTAGCGTTATAATTGTTGATCTATGAATTTTTTACAGATACCTAAAACTCTTTTAAAGAATCTCTTAAAATCCCTGAGTGCTGGGTGGCCTTAAAAATGCATAGTGAATTTTAGAATAACAAGAAAATTTCTTTTTTTAACGTCAGTGGATGTACACCTTTAAAATAAATTGTTAGCGTTATAATTGTTGATCTATGAATTTTTTACAAATACCTAAAACTCTTTTAAAGAATCTCTTAAAATCCCTGAGTGCTGGGTGGCCTTAAAAATGCATAGTGAATTTTAAAATAACAAGAAAATTTCTTTTTTTAACGTCAGTGGATGTACACCCTTAAAATAAATTGTTAGCGTTATAATTGTTGATCTATGAATTTCTTACAGATACCTTAAACTCTTTTAAAGAATCTCTTAAAATCCCTGAGTGCTGGGTGGCCTTAAAAATGCATAGTGAATTTTAAAATAACAAGAAAATTTCTTTTTTAAACGTCAGTGGATGAACACCATTACAATAAATTGTTAGCGTTATAATTGTTGATCTATGATTTTTTTACAGATACCTAAAATTCTTTTAAAGAATCTCTTAAAATCCCTGAGTGCTGGGTAGCCTTAAAAATGCATAGTGAATTTTAAAACAACAAGAAAATTTCTTTTTTAAATGTCAGTGGATGTACACCCTTAAAATAAATTGTTAGCGTTATAATTGTTGATCTATGAATTTTTTACAGATACCTAAAACTCTTTTAAAGCTTCTCTTAAAATCCCAGAGTGCAGGGTGGCCTTAAAAATGCATAGTGAATTTTAAAATAACAAGAAAATTTTTTTTTAAACGTCAGTGGATGTACACCCTTAAAATAAATTGTTAGCGTTATAATTGTTGATCTATGAATTTTTTACAGATACCTAAAACTCATTTAAAGCTTCTCTTAAAATCCCATAGTGCAGGGTGGCCTTAAACATGCATAGTGAATTTTAAAATAACAAGAAAATTTCTTTTTTAAATGTCAATGGATGTACACCCTTAAAATAAATTGTTAGCGTTATAATTGTTGATCTATGAATTTTTTACAGATACCTAAAACTCTTTTAAAGCTTCTCTTAAAATCCCAGAGTGCAGGGTGGCCTTAAAAATGCATAGTGAATTTTAAAATAACAAGAAAATTTTTTTTTAAACGTCAGTGGATGTACACCCTTAAAATAAATTGTTAGCGTTATAATTGTTGATCTATGAATTTTTTACAGATACCTAAAACTCATTTAAAGCTTCTCTTAAAATCCCATAGTGCAGGGTGGCCTTAAACATGCATAGTGAATTTTAAAATAACAAGAAAATTTCTTTTTTAAATGTCAATGGATGTACACCCTTAAAATAAATTGTTAGCGTTATAATTGTTGATCTATGAATTTTTTACAGATACCTAAAACTCTTTTAAAGAATCTCTTAGAACCCCAGAGTGCTGGGTGGCCTTAAAACTGCATAGTGAATTTTAAAATAACAAGAAAATTTCTTTTTTAAACGTCAGTGGATGAACACCCTTACAATAAATTGTTAGCGTTATAATTGTTGATCTATGAATTTTTTACAGATACCTAAAACTCTTTTAAAGAATCTCTTAAAATCCCTGAGTGCTGGGTGGCCTTAAAAATGCATAGTGAATTTTAAAATAACAAGAAAATTTCTTTTTTAAACGTCAGTGGATTAACACCCTTGCAATAAATTGTTAGCGTTATAATTGTTGATCTATGAATTTTTTACAGATACCTAAAACTCTTTTAAAGAATCTCTTAAAATCCCTGAGTGCTGGGTGGCCTTAAAAATGCATAGTGAATTTTAGAATAACAAGAAAATTTCTTTTTTTAACGTCAGTGGATGTACACCTTTAAAATAAATTGTTAGCGTTATAATTGTTGATCTATGAATTTTTTACAAATACCTAAAACTCTTTTAAAGAATCTCTTAAAATCCCTGAGTGCTGGGTGGCCTTAAAAATGCATAGTGAATTTTAAAATAACAAGAAAATTTCTTTTTTTAACGTCAGTGGATGTACACCCTTAAAATAAATTGTTAGCGTTATAATTGTTGATCTATGAATTTCTTACAGATACCTAAAACTCTTTTAAAGAATCTCTTAAAATCCCTGAGTGCTGGGTGGCCTTAAAAATGCATAGTGAATTTTAAAATAACAAGAAAATTTCTTTTTTAAACGTCAGTGGATGAACACCATTACAATAAATTGTTAGCGTTATAATTGTTGATCTATGAATTTTTTACAGATACCTAAAATTCTTTTAAAGAATCTCTTAAAATCCCTGAGTGCTGGGTAGCCTTAAAAATGCATAGTGAATTTTAAAACAACAAGAAAATTTCTTTTTTAAATGTCAGTGGATGTACACCCTTAAAATAAATTGTTAGCGGTATAATTGTTGATCTATGAATTTTTTACAGATACCTAAAACTCTTTTAAAGCTTCTCTTAAAATCCCAGAGTGCAGGGTGGCCTTAAAAATGCATAGTGAATTTTAAAATAACAAGAAAATTTCTTTTTTAAACGTCAGTGGATGTACACCCTTAAAATAAATTGTTAGCGTTATAATTGTTGATCTATGAATTTTTTACAGATACCTAAAACTCTTTTAAAGCTTCTCTTAAAATCCCATAGTGCAGGGTGGCCTTAAACATGCATAGTGAATTTTAAAATAACAAGAAAATTTCTTTTTTAAATGTCAATGGATGTACACCCTTAAAATAAATTGTTAGCGTTATAATTGTTGATCTATGAATTTTTTACAGATACCTAAAACTCTTTTAAAGAATCTCTTAAAATCCCTGAGTGCTGGGTGGCCTTAAAAATGCATAGTGAATTTCAAAATAACAAGAAAATTTCTATTTTTAACGTCAGTGGATGTACACCCTTAAAATAAATTGTTAGCGTTATAATTGTTGATCTATGAATTTTTTACAGATACCTAAAACTCTTTTAAAGCTTCTCTTAAAATCCCTGAGTGCTGGGTGGCCTTAAAAATGCATAGTGAATTTTAAAACAAGAAAATTTCTTTTTTAAATATCAGTGAATGTACACCCTTAAAATAATTTGTTAGCGTTATAATTGTTGATCTATGAATTTTTTACAGATACCTAAAACTCTTTTAAAGCTTCTCTTAAAATCCCTGAGTGCTGGGTGCCCTTGAAAATGCATAGTGAATTTTAGAATCACAAGAAAATATCTTTTTTTAACGTCAGTGGATGTACACCCTTAAAATAAATTGTTAGCGTTATAATTGTTGATCTATGAATTTTTTACAGATACCTAAAACTCTTTTAAAGAATCTCTTAGAACCCCAGAGTGCTGGGTGGCCTTAAAACTGCATAGTGAATTTTAAAATAACAAGAAAATTTCTTTTTTAAACGTCAGTGGATGTACACCCTTAAAATAAATTGTTAGCGTTATAATTGTTGATCTATGAATTTTTTACAGATACCTAAAACTCTTTTAAAGAATCTCTTAAAATCCCTGAGTGCTGGGTTGCCTCAAAAATGCATAGGGAATTTTAAAATAACTAGAAAATTTCTTTTTTAAAGGTCAGTGGATAAACACCCTTAAAATAAATTGTTAGCGTTATAATTGTTGATCTATGAATTTTTTACAGATACCTAAAACTCTTTTAAATAATCTCTTAAAATCCCTGAGTGCTGGGTGGCCTTAAAAATGCACAGTGAATTTTAAAATAACAAGAAAATTTCTTTTTTAAACGTCAGTGGATGAACACCCTTACAATAAATTGTTAGCGTTATAATTGTTGATCTATGAATTTTTTACAGATACCTAAAACTCTTTTAAAGAATCTCTTAAAATCCCTGAGTGCTGGGTGGCCTTAAAAATGCATAGTGAATTTTAAAATAACAAGAAAATTTCTTTTTTAAACGTCAGTGGATTAACACCCTTGCAATAAATTGTTAGCGTTATAATTGTTGATCTATGAATTTTTTACAGATACCTAAAACTCTTTTAAAGAATCTCTTAAAATCCCTGAGTGCTGGGTGGCCTTAAAAATGCATAGTGAATTTTAGAATAACAAGAAAATTTCTTTTTTTAACGTCAGTGGATGTACACCTTTAAAATAAATTGTTAGCGTTATAATTGTTGATCTATGAATTTTTTACAAATACCTAAAACTCTTTTAA
The DNA here is from genome assembly GCA_034092305.1 of Diaprepes abbreviatus. Taxonomy (NCBI): domain Eukaryota; kingdom Metazoa; phylum Arthropoda; class Insecta; order Coleoptera; family Curculionidae; genus Diaprepes; species Diaprepes abbreviatus. Next base: position 70,704 of record JASJET010000124.1, on the reverse strand, counting down.
AGAATCTCTTAAAATCCCTGAGTGCTGGGTGGCCTTAAAAATGCATAGTGAATTTTAAAATAACAAGAAAATTTCTTTTTTTAACGTCAGTGGATGTACACCCTTAAAATAAATTGTTAGCGTTATAATTGTTGATCTATGAATTTCTTACAGATACCTAAAACTCTTTTAAAGAATCTCTTAAAATCCCTGAGTGCTGGGTGGCCTTAAAAATGCATAGTGAATTTTAAAATAACAAGAAAATTTCTTTTTTAAACGTCAGTGGATGAACACCATTACAATAAATTGTTAGCGTTATAATTGTTGATCTATGAATTTTTTACAGATACCTAAAATTCTTTTAAAGAATCTCTTAAAATCCCTGAGTGCTGGGTAGCCTTAAAAATGCATAGTGAATTTTAAAACAACAAGAAAATTTCTTTTTTAAATGTCAGTGGATGTACACCCTTAAAATAAATTGTTAGCGTTATAATTGTTGATCTATGAATTTTTTACAGATACCTAAAACTCTTTTAAAGCTTCTCTTAAAATCCCAGAGTGCAGGGTGGCCTTAAAAATGCATAGTGAATTTTAAAATAACAAGAAAATTTCTTTTTTAAACGTCAGTGGATGTACACCCTTAAAATAAATTGTTAGCGTTATAATTGTTGATCTATGAATTTTTTACAGATACCTAAAACTCTTTTAAAGCTTCTCTTAAAATCCCAGAGTGCAGGGTGGCCTTAAACATGCATAGTGAATTTTAAAATAACAAGAAAATTTCTTTTTTAAATGTCAGTGGATGTACACCCTTAACATAAATTGTTAGCGTTATAATTGTTGATCTATGAATTTCTTACAGATACCTAAAACTCTTTTAAAGAATCTCTTAAAATCCCTGAGTGCTGGGTGGCCTTAAAAATGCATAGTGAATTTTAAAATAACAAGAAAATTTCTTTTTTAAACGTCAGTGGATGAACACCATTACAATAAATTGTTAGCGTTATAATTGTTGATCTATGAATTTTTTACAGATACCTAAAATTCTTTTAAAGAATCTCTTAAAATCCCTGAGTGCTGGGTAGCCTTAAAAATGCATAGTGAATTTTAAAACAACAAGAAAATTTCTTTTTTAAATGTCAGTGGATGTACACCCTTAAAATAAATTGTTAGCGGTATAATTGTTGATCTATGAATTTTTTACAGATACCTAAAACTCTTTTAAAGCTTCTCTTAAAATCCCAGAGTGCAGGGTGGCCTTAAAAATGCATAGTGAATTTTAAAATAACAAGAAAATTTCTTTTTTAAACGTCAGTGGATGTACACCCTTAAAATAAATTGTTAGCGTTATAATTGTTGATCTATGAATTTTTTACAGATACCTAAAACTCTTTTAAAGCTTCTCTTAAAATCCCATAGTGCAGGGTGGCCTTAAACATGCATAGTGAATTTTAAAATAACAAGAAAATTTCTTTTTTAAATGTCAATGGATGTACACCCTTAAAATAAATTGTTAGCGTTATAATTGTTGATCTATGAATTTTTTACAGATACCTAAAACTCTTTTAAAGAATCTCTTAAAATCCCTGAGTGCTGGGTGGCCTTAAAAATGCATAGTGAATTTCAAAATAACAAGAAAATTTCTATTTTTAACGTCAGTGGATGTACACCCTTAAAATAAATTGTTAGCGTTATAATTGTTGATCTATGAATTTTTTACAGATACCTAAAACTCTTTTAAAGCTTCTCTTAAAATCCCTGAGTGCTGGGTGGCCTTAAAAATGCATAGTGAATTTTAAAACAAGAAAATTTCTTTTTTAAATATCAGTGAATGTACACCCTTAAAATAATTTGTTAGCGTTATAATTGTTGATCTATGAATTTTTTACAGATACCTAAAACTCTTTTAAAGCTTCTCTTAAAATCCCTGAGTGCTGGGTGCCCTTGAAAATGCATAGTGAATTTTAGAATCACAAGAAAATATCTTTTTTTAACGTCAGTGGATGTACACCCTTAAAATAAATTGTTAGCGTTATAATTGTTGATCTATGAATTTTTTACAGATACCTAAAACTCTTTTAAAGAATCTCTTAGAACCCCAGAGTGCTGGGTGGCCTTAAAACTGCATAGTGAATTTTAAAATAACAAGAAAATTTCTTTTTTAAACGTCAGTGGATGTACACCCTTAAAATAAATTGTTAGCGTTATAATTGTTGATCTATGAATTTTTTACAGATACCTAAAACTCTTTTAAAGAATCTCTTAAAATCCCTGAGTGCTGGGTTGCCTCAAAAATGCATAGAGAATTTTAAAATAACTAGAAAATTTCTTTTTTAAAGGTCAGTGGATAAACACCCTTAAAATAAATTGTTAGCGTTATAATTGTTGATCTATGAATTTTTTACAGATACCTAAAACTCTTTTAAATAATCTCTTAAAATCCCTGAGTGCTGGGTGGCCTTAAAAATGCACAGTGAATTTTAAAATAACAAGAAAATTTCTTTTTTAAACGTCAGTGGATGAACACCCTTACAATAAATTGTTAGCGTTATAATTGTTGATCTATGAATTTTTTACAGATACCTAAAACTCTTTTAAAGAATCTCTTAAAATCCCTGAGTGCTGGGTGGCCTTAAAAATGCATAGTGAATTTTAAAATAACAAGAAAATTTCTTTTTTAAACGTCAGTGGATTAACACCCTTGCAATAAATTGTTAGCGTTATAATTGTTGATCTATGAATTTTTTACAGATACCTAAAACTCTTTTAAAGAATCTCTTAAAATCCCTGAGTGCTGGGTGGCCTTAAAAATGCATAGTGAATTTTAGAATAACAAGAAAATTTCTTTTTTTAACGTCAGTGGATGTACACCTTTAAAATAAATTGTTAGCGTTATAATTGTTGATCTATGAATTTTTTACAAATACCTAAAACTCTTTTAAAGAATCTCTTAAAATCCCTGAGTGCTGGGTGGCCTTAAAAATGCATAGTGAATTTTAAAATAACAAGAAAATTTCTTTTTTTAACGTCAGTGGATGTACACCCTTAAAATAAATTGTTAGCGTTATAATTGTTGATCTATGAATTTCTTACAGATACCTAAAACTCTTTTAAAGAATCTCTTAAAATCCCTGAGTGCTGGGTGGCCTTAAAAATGCATAGTGAATTTTAAAATAACAAGAAAATTTCTTTTTTAAACGTCAGTGGATGAACACCATTACAATAAATTGTTAGCGTTATAATTGTTGATCTATGAATTTTTTACAGATACCTAAAATTCTTTTAAAGAATCTCTTAAAATCCCTGAGTGCTGGGTAGCCTTAAAAATGCATAGTGAATTTTAAAACAACAAGAAAATTTCTTTTTTAAATGTCAGTGGATGTACACCCTTAAAATAAATTGTTAGCGTTATAATTGTTGATCTATGAATTTTTTACAGATACCTAAAACTCTTTTAAAGCTTCTCTTAAAATCCCAGAGTGCAGGGTGGCCTTAAAAATGCATAGTGAATTTTAAAATAACAAGAAAATTTCTTTTTTAAACGTCAGTGGATGTACACCCTTAAAATAAATTGTTAGCGTTATAATTGTTGATCTATGAATTTTTTACAGATACCTAAAACTCTTTTAAAGCTTCTCTTAAAATCCCAGAGTGCAGGGTGGCCTTAAACATGCATAGTGAATTTTAAAATAACAAGAAAATTTCTTTTTTAAATGTCAGTGGATGTACACCCTTAACATAAATTGTTAGCGTTATAATTGTTGATCTATGAATTTTTTACAGATACCTAAAACTCTTTTAAAGCTTCTCTTAAAATCCCAGAGTGCAGGGTGGCCTTAAAAATGCATAGTGAATTTTAAAATAACAAGAAAATTTCTTTTTTAAATGTCAGTGGATGTACACCCTTAAAATAAATTGTTAGCGTTATAATTGTTGATCTATGAATTTTTTACAGATACCTAAAACTCTTTTAAAGCTTCTCTTAAAATCCCTGAGTGCTGGGTGGCCTCAAAAATGTATAGTGAATTTTAAAATAACAAGAAAATTTCTTTTTTCAACGTCAGTGGATGTACACTCTTAAAATAAATTGTTAGCGTTATAATTGTTGATCTATGAATTTTTTACAGATACCTAAAACTCTTTTAAAGAATCTCTTAAAATCCCTGAGTGCTGGGTTGCCTCAAAAATGCATAGTGAATTTTAAAATAAAAAGAAAATTTCTTTTTTAAACGTCAGTGGATGAACACCCTTACAATAAATTGTTAGCGTTATAATTGTTGATCTATGAATTTTTTACAGATACCTAAAACTCTTTTAAAGAATCTCTTAAAATCCCTGAGTGCTGGGTGGCCTTGAAAATGCATAGTGAATTTTAAAATAAAAAGAAAATTTCTTTTTTAAACGTCAGTGGATGAACACCCTTACAATAAATTGTTAGCGTTATAATTGTTGATCTATGAATTTTTTACAGATACCTACAACTCTTTTAAAGAATCTCTTAAAATCCCTGAGTGCTGGGTGGCCTTGAAAATGCATAGTGAATTTTAAAATAAAAAGAAAATTTCTTTTTTAAACGTCAGTGGATGAACACCCTTACAATAAATTGTTAGCGTTATAATTGTTGATCTATGAATTTTTTACAGATACCTAAAACTCTTTTAAAGAATCTCTTAAAATCTCTGAGTGCTGGGTGGCCTTGAAAATGCATAGTGAATTTTAAAATAAAAAGAAAATTTCTTTTTTAAACGTCAGTGGATGAACACCCTTACAATAAATTGTTAGCGTTATAATTGTTGATCTATGAATTTTTTACAGATACCTAAAACTCTTTTAAAGAATCTCTTAAAATCCCTGAGTGCTGGGTGGCCTTGAAAATGCATAGTGAATTTTAAAATAAAAAGAAAATTTCTTTTTTAAACGTCAGTGGATGAACACCCTTACAATAAATTGTTAGCGTTATAATTGTTGATCTATGAATTTTTTACAGATACCTACAACTCTTTTAAAGAATCTCTTAAAATCCCTGAGTGCTGGGTGGCCTTGAAAATGCATAGTGAATTTTAAAATAAAAAGAAAATTTCTTTTTTAAACGTCAGTGGATGAACACCCTTACAATAAATTGTTAGCGTTATAATTGTTGATCTATGAATTTTTTACAGATACCTACAACTCTTTTAAAGAATCTCTTAAAATCCCTGAGTGCTGGGTGGCCTTGAAAATGCATAGTGAATTTTAAAATAACAAGAAAATTTCTTTTTTAAACGTCAGTGGATGAACACCCTTACAATAAATTCTTAGCGTTATAATTGTTGATTTATGAATTTTTTACAAATACCTAAAACTCTTTTAAAGCTTCTCTTAAAATCCCTGAGTATTGAGTGGCCTTTAAAATGCATAGTGAATTTTAAAATAACAAGAAAATATCTTTTTTAAACGTCAGTGGATGTACACGCTTAAAATAAATTGTTAGCGTTATAATTGTTGTTCTATGTTTAAACGTCAGTGGATGAACACCCTTACAATAAATTGTTAGCGTTATAATTGTTGATCTATGAATTTTTTACAGATACCTACAACTCTTTTAAAGAATCTCTTAAAATCCCTGAGTGCTGGGTGGCCTTGAAAATGCATAGTGAATTTTAAAATAACAAGAAAATTTCTTTTTTAAACGTCAGTGGATGAACACCCTTACAATAAATTCTTAGCGTTATAATTGTTGATTTATGAATTTTTTACAAATACCTAAAACTCTTTTAAAGCTTCTCTTAAAATCCCTGAGTATTAGGTGGCCTTTAAAATGCATAGTGAATTTTAAAATAACAAGAAAATTTCTTTTTTAAACGTCAGTGGATGTACACCCTTAAAATAAATTGTTAGCGTTATAATTGTTGATCTATGAATTTTTTACAGATACCTAAAACTCTTTTAAAGCTTCTCTTAAAATCCCAGAGTGCAGGGTGGCCTTAAACATGCATAGTGAATTTTAAAATAACAAGAAAATTTCTTTTTTAAATGTCAGTGGATGTACACCCTTAAAATAAATTGTTAGCGTTATAATTGTTGATCTATGAATTTTTTACAGATACCTAAAACTCTTTTAAAGCTTCTCTTAAAATCCCAGAGTGCAGGGTGGCCTTAAAAATGCATAGTGAATTTTAAAATAACAAGAAAATTTCTTTTTTAAATGTCAGTGGATGTACACCCTTAAAATAAATTGTTAGCGTTATAATTGTTGATCTATGAATTTTTTACAGATACCTAAAACTCTTTTAAAGCTTCTCTTAAAATCCCAGAGTGCAGGGTGGCCTTAAAAATGCATAGTGAATTTTAAAATAACAAGAAAATATCTTTTTTAAACGTCAGTGGATGTACACCCTTAAAATAAATTGTTAGCGTTATAATTGTTGATCTATGAATTTTTTACAGATACCTAAAACTCTTTTAAAGATTTTCTTAAAATCCCTGAGTGCTAAGTGGCCTTAAAAATGCATAGTGAATTTTAAAACAACAAGAAAATTTCTTTTTTAAACGTCAGTCGATGTACACCCTTAAAATAAATTGATAGCGTTATAATTGTGGATCTATGATTTTTTTACAGATCCCCAAAAATCTTTTAAACATTCTCTTAAAATCCCTGAGTGCTGGGTGGCCTTAAAAATGCATAGTGAATTTTAAAGTAACAAGAAAATTTCTTTTTTAAACGTCAGTGGATGAACACCCTTACAATAAATTGTTAGCGTTATAATTGTTGATCTATGAATTTTTTACAGATACCTAAAACTCTTTTAAAGCTTCTCTTAAAATCCCTGAGTGCTGGGTGGCCTTAAAAATGCATAGTGAATTTTAAAATAACAAGAAAATTTCTTTTTTAAACGCCAGTGGATGTACACCCTTAAAATAAATTGTTAGCGTTATAATTGTTGATCTATGAATTTTTTACAGATACCTAAAACTCTTTTAAAGCTTTTCTTAAAATCCCTGAGTGCTGGGTGGCCTTTAAAATGCATAGTGAATTTTAAAATAGCAAGAAAATATCCTTTTTAAACGTCAGTGGATGTACACCCTTAAAATAAATTGTTAACGTTATAATTGTTGATCTATGAATTTTTTACAGATACCTAAAATTCTTTTAAAGCTTCTCTTAAAATCCCTGAGTGCTGGGTGGCCTTAAAAATGCAGAGTGAATTTTAAAATAAAAAGAAAATTTCTTTTTTAAACGTCAGTGGATGTACACCCTTAAAATAAATTGTTAGCGTTATAATTGTTGATCTATGAATTTTTTACAGATACCTAAAACTTTGTTAAAGCTTACAATTTATTTAAAGGGTGTACATCCACTGACGTTAAAAAAAGAAATTTTCTTGTTATTTTAAAAATTCACTATGCATTTTCAAGGCCACCCAGCACTCAGGGATTTTAAGAGAAGCTTTAAAAGTTTTAGGTATATGTAAAAGATTCATAAATCAACAATAATAACGCTAACAATTTATTTTAAGGGTGTACATCCACCGACGTTAAAAAAAGATATTTTCTTGTTATTTTAAAATTCACTAGGCATTTTTAAAGCCACCCAGCACTCAGGGATTTTAAGAGAAGCTTTAAAAGAGTTTTAGGTATCTGTAAAAAATCATAGATCAACAATTATAATGCTAACAATTTATTTTAAGGGTGTACATCCACTGACGTTAAAAAAAGGAAATTTCTTTGTTATTCTAAAATTCACTATGCATTTTTAAGGGTACCCAGCACTCAGGGATTTTTAGAGAAGCTTTAAAAGAGTTTTAGGTATCTGTAAAAAATCATAAATCAACAATTATAACGGTAACAATTTAATTTAAGGGTGTACATCCACTTATGTTAAAAATAGAAATTTTCTTGTTAATTTAAAAATTCACTATGCATTTTTGAGGCAACCCAGCACTCAGGGATTTTAAGAGAAGCTTTAAAAGAGATTTAGGTATCTGTAAAAAATCATAGATCAACAATTATAACGCTAAAAATTTATTTTAAGGGTGTACATCCACAGACGTTAAAAAAAGAAATTTGCTTGTTATTTTAAAATTCACTATGCATTTTTAAAGCCACCCAGCACTCAGGGATTTTAAGAGAAGCTTTAAAAGAGTTTTAGGTATCTGTAAAAAAAATCATAGATCAACAATTATAACGCTAAGAATTTATTTTAAGGGTCTACATCCACTGACGTTAAAAAAAGAAATTTTCTTGATATTTTAAAATTCACTATGCATTTTTAAAGCCACCCAGCAGTCAGGGATTTTAAGAGAAGCTTTAAAAGAGTTTTAGGTATCTGTAAAAAAATCATAGATCAACAATTATAACGCTAAAAATTTATTTTAAGGGTGTACATCCACTGACGTTAAAAAAAGAAATTTTCTTGTTATTTTAAAATTCACTATGCATTTTTAAAGCCACCCAGCACTCAGGGATTTTAAGAGAAGCTTTAAAAGAGTTTTAGGTATCTGTAAAAAAATCATAGATCAACAATTATAACGCTAACAATTTATTTTACGGGTGTACATCCACTGACGTTAAAAAAAAAGAAATTTTCTTGTTAATTTAAAAAATCACTATGCACTTTAAAGGCCACCAAGCACTCAGGGATTTTAAGAGAAGCTTTAAAAGAGTTTTAGGTATTTGTAAAAAATTCATAGATCAAAAATTATAACGCTAACAATTTATTTTAAGGGTGTACATCCACTGACGTAAAAAAAAAAAAATTCTTGTTAATTTAAAAAATCACTATGCACTTTAAACGCCACCAAGCACTCAGGGATTTTAAGAGAAGCTTTAAAAGAGTTTTAGGTATTTGTAAAAAATTCATAGATCAAAAATTATAACGCTAACAATTTATTTTAAGGGTGTATATCCACTGACGTTAAAAAAAAATTTTCTTGTTAATTTAAAAAATCACTATGCACTTTAAAGGCCACCAAGCACTCAGGGATTTTAAGAGAAGCTTTAAAAGAGTTTTAGGTATTTGTAAAAAATTCATAGATCAAAAATTATAACGCTAACAATTTATTTTAAGGGTGTACATTAACTGACGTTAAAAAAAGAAATTTTCTTGTTATTTTAAAATTCACTATGCATTTTTAAAGCCACCCAGCACTCAGGGATTTTAAGAGAAGCTTTAAAAGAGTTTTAGGTATCTGTAAAAAAATCATAGATCAACAATTATAACGCTAACAATTTATTTTAAGGGTGTACATCCACTGACGTTAAAAAAAAGAAATTTTCTTGTTAATTTAAAAAATCACTATGCACTTTAAAGGCCACCAAGCACTCAGGGATTTTAAGAGAAGCTTTAAAAGAGTTTTAGGTATTTGTAAAAAATTCATAGATCAAAAATTATAACGCTAACAATTTATTTTAAGAATGTACATCCACTGACGTTAAAAAAAAAAATTTTCTTGTTAATTTAAAAAATCACTATGCACTTTAAAGGCCACCAAGCACTCAGGGATTTTAAGAGAAGCTTTAAAAGAGTTTTAGGTATCTGTAAAAAAATCATAGATCAACAATTATAACGCTAACAATTTATTTTAAGGGTGTACATCCACTGACGTTAAAAAAAAAAGAAATTTTCTTGTTAATTTAAAAAATCACTATGCACTTTAAAGGCCACCAAGCACTCAATGGATTTTAAGAGAAGCTTTAAAAGAGTTTTAGGTATTTGTAATAAATTCATAGATCAACAATTATAACGCTAACAATTTATTTGTCTTGACGACGTTGTTCCATAAGTTTCATAAAATCAACCAATGTTTTATTTATTTATTCCATTTCGGCTATTTGCTGTCAAGTATTTACAATAAAAACTTCCATAAAATTTGATTCTGGGCTTCTTTCTTAATGACAAATCCGATAGTGAAGTCCGTTTTCTTCTATCTCTTTTAGTTTTCAATTAAAGTGTTCTAGAATTTTGTCGAAAATTCAGTTCTAAGCTTCTTTCTTAATGACAAATCCGACGATAAAGTCCGTTTTTCGCTATCTCTTCTGGCTTTCAAATAGAATATTCTAGAACTTTATCGAAAATTCGGTTCTAAGCTTTTTCTTTAAACGACAAATCCGACTGTGGAATCCGTTTTCATTATCTCTTTCAGTTTTCAAAAAGAATGTTCTAGAACTTTATCGAAAATACTTTTATTTTCTTACTTGATAGCAAATCCAATAGTGAAACCTATCTCTTCTAATTTCCAATAAAATTTTCTGGAAACCCGGTGATAATCCCCACTTTGGACACCAATTGTCCAATTTTGTTTCTTTAAAATCGCTCACTGCATACGCAAAATAAAACACAACCGACGACGGCATACCAATAGGTTTCTCCTAGTCGTTCGTAACAATATATAGGTTAACAAACAACAGATAATTTTGAATCTTTTCGGCAACATTCCCAATGATTTTTTTTTGTAAATCAACTGTCACACTTTTTGCAGGTTTCCTCAAAAAAGATTTTTCTGCTATCAGAGTAATTACGATATTCTTTTATGTGATTTTTATGTTACTTAGAACCCCCAGAGTCATAATTTGGAGTAAAAAAATTGGTAATCCCACTGATAGTGTTATTTAACCGCAATACATTAACAACTGTTTTTAACTCAATAACACATAATACCGAAATAATATTAAGCCATTAAAATAATCATTTCTTTACATACCATGGGCTCATCTGTATTTTTCTGAAATTGCACTAATCGCACTCTGGTGACGTTCTCCATCTCAACATCTCCATTTGGTCCGTCGAGGTCGTCTCCTCCATTGAGATAAGGTAACAATGGAGGCGGCGTGACCCGCACGGCATCTTCCCCGTAGACTTCATGCGCCACAACGTCGTGGGCTTGAAGAAGAGCCTGCAAAGAAAATAATGTATAGTTTTTTTGGCAAAAAGAAATGGAATTCCATCAAAAATTTTCAAAATCAAATTCGATAAATTTTCAATAATTTAATTTTATTTTTTTACACTGCCCTACAGAACCAGAGTCCCTATTATTACGGCAGAAAAAAGAACAGAGTTACATAAATCCTAAAGTTATATACATAATACAGACAGCACAATAAGTATAATACAGCCTATAAATTAATTACAAGTAATTGTCAATATCTATGACCACGGTATTCAACATAGTGAGAGCGGTTTAATAGGTAACTTTCAAAAAATCTAATAAGACTAATAAAGCCAAAGTCCGACAATTTGGAAAGTAAAACACCATGATCAAGTCGATCAAATGCTTTGGAAAAATCTATGTAAACGACACATATTGCGCAAATAGTACAAAGACAGATTACGGTTGACTTTCTAGAAGCAAAACCATGCTGCCGATCGCTCATAAAAGGCGCTATGTAAAAGGATATTTGTTCCTGAAGAACCCGCTCAAATACCTATGCAAAATTGCACAATTACCGCTATGGAGCGATAATTTTCGACCCTGGTTCTATAATGTCAAATTAACAAATTATATTGAAGAACAATTCACGACATTTTAATAAAAAAAAGCTATTTGACCGGTACCTTCTTCTATCCATTATAAACAAAATGAAATGAAAGAATGTTTTGTACCGGGGTAATATTTTAGTTACATTTTACATTAGACAATATTTAAATATTTGTTCACTGTTTTTTCAAGTCCATGATTTTCCTTAATAACATTTTATTTGCTAAACAGCAAATATTTCTTGAAGAATATACTTGAAACTATGTACACGTCGAAAGCTTTAACAACTTAAAAAGTTTTTAACTAGAAGTTTGTACTTGCACGGTTAGAAGTTAAAATGTTTTTGAAAAGGCATGATTTAAGAGATGAGTTAAATATATAAGTTTATCTTTGCTGTTAATGAATACAGTGCATGTTTCATTACTTAAAAATAAACATATGATATAACTCAACTTATATTTTAATGGATTTGACTGCTTCCAGAATATACAGGTGATGAAAATCCAAAACAGAACCTCTTAAAAAAGGTAATGTAACAGAAAGCGACGGACAACCCGTTTAGCCATGTTGAAGAAGTGAAATAAAGCATAATGTTTTCAAAAAATCAAAATTTCAGTAAGAAATAAAGAAATCTTTCTGCCGTATTTAAATAGTTTGTTATATATGTAGTTCTTCTTTCAGGCAGATGATATGAAATATATATATATATGTATATATATATATATATATATATATATATATATATATATATATATATATATATATATATAAACAGTTTATTTCCTGCAAATATCGCTCTGGTCCTCTCTCCATACGCGTTTCGATCACCTCATGATCTCGTCAGTGGAGCTGGTCCAATATTTCTGTTATAAAATAAACATTTACTCTAATAAAAATACTAGTGAAACGCAACAGTAATTTCTAAGTAAATAAGCTAATAGACCCCTTTAAAATTATAAAACATTCTCAAAAATAAACTTTTATTCTGGTAAAAAATAAAAGTAACACGTTCAGTAATTGTAAATAAATAAACAAATAATTAAATTCAATTTAAATCAACGAAAACACCTAAAAGTCTACAAGAGGTGTTCAAACAGGCCTCCACTTTGAGCGAGACAATAACCCAGTCTATTGGAAAATACTGTTCGCGTATTTGCCAAAACTTCAGGGGTTATATCCCTATTAGCCCTTTCTATCATGTCCTTACAAAACACCATACGTGTTTACCGGTCTTTCGGAAAAATTTCTTGAGTTATTCGCAATTTGTAACAGCAATATTTGTTCCCCTTTAAAACATTCCAAATTGTTCGAGCGTTCATATCAAGTTTTTCGGCAATTACGGTACGATTGCAAGGAAAATTAATTTCTGCTCAACTACAAACGTCAGTCTCCCAATTTGCTCGTTCTTCAGTAATTTGAGGAGCCGGTTGCTCCTTATTATTATCAGTGCATTTTTTACAAATTTTTAGACAACCGATTGTATCAAATTTTTTAATAATTTCCGAAATTCTAAATTTTCAAGGAACAGGATAATTTTCGCACGTAAATACAAATCTGCCGAGAATAGTAGCACTTAATAATCTGCTCTTTTTGTTCCGTGGAATAAACTACCATTGTAACAAAAAAAATTGGCGCAAAACACGGTACTTACGCTTCGACGGCCTGAATGAAAGCAAATAACTTGGAATCTTCTTGTTGTGCTAGGGCGTGGCGTATGCTGCCGCCCGCTCTCACCGCGACAGCATTGTATTACCCCTCATCCTAAGGCCAAACTGGTAATTTACACGTGTGTCGATGCTTACGACTGTCTCATTCTGATTTGATGAATAATATAGTATTTTCTTTATCTTACTTAAGAAATGTCCAGGTTCCGGTTTGGATTTTCCAGACCTGTATAAGCTATTTTTGGACCCAGATGCCGACTTGTAATTCGTTTAAGTACGACACCCACCATTTTTTTTAGTGAAAGTATATGCCAGTGTCATACGTACCACAAAACAACCATTTTTAAATCAAAGTTAGAACTTTGACTTCGGATTTGGGATCGGCAATGCCAAAAACCTCCTGGGAATCGTTTTCGTCATGTTTTGTCAACTAAATTAAATTTCGAAGTTCCTGGCCGCCATCTTGTATCCGCCATCTTTAATTTTCAAATTTTGACATCGGATTCGCGGTCAATAACCTCGAGAACTTCCGGGACCCGTTTTCATTGTGCTTCGTCGACAAAATCAAATTTCGAACTTTTTGGCCGCCATCTTAAATTTTCAAAGTTTAAACTTAGATTTGTTATCAGTAACCTTGAAAGCATTATCATACTAATAAACAGTCATATCCATAACGTTTTCAAATATTTGTTAGCAAATTTATATTTATTTTTATATAGTACAAATGCTTTGCATACTGCTATAACTATAGAATTTTAGAAACTCCATAAATATTTTGTTATTAGCTATATAATCTTTTCAACATCCTTTGTAATTCCAAAATTTATTATACAACTTAAAGGACTATTCAAAACACTTAAAACTTAAACCCTTTAAATCACTAATAATAGTCAGGTTTACATTCAAAACTGTTTCAGGTTTAAGGCATTTTAATAGATGTAAACCCAGCCTAATTCAGCTAATTTAACAACGAGAAATATACCGTGTCTCATATTATTTACTTTTAATGGAGCATTAGTCGGATTTATATGGAGAATTTCGAGCTGCCGTCAGAATGAAGCTGGTTTAAGCTCCGCAAGATGCTGAGAGAAGTTGAAATTAACACTATTATCATACGAATTATTTAAGTTAAAGCTATGTGAGTTTCCTAAATCTCTCTTAAAGTTTAAACAGATATATTATAGGGCAATAAAAGTAATACTAACAATGGTTGTAATTAAGTAGGAAGTACTGACTGAAATTTGCTAAAGTCGAATTTCCTTTAAGAAACACGCTTTCACAAAGAGATTTCTAGGCTTTAAAGTTTAAAGAGCTAATTTCTAAAAGAAGGTGATTGTCTAGAACTACACACAGTTACAAAAATCTATATTATTTTTTGTTTCACAAAGTGATATGGAAAAGTACGAGAGCAAAAAAATTTTTTTTGTACATGGGACAACCTATATATTATTACATATCTGAGTTCACCGCAAAGTTCTCTATACAGTCCTGAAATTAGTATTACCTTTTTTTGCAGCACTGCGAAATTAATGAGAAAAATCTACGAATTTTGGAAAAACATGGCACACACAAAAATGCAAAAAATTTATATTGTTCAACTAACATCAATGAGAATAAAAGCACCTGATTGAAGAAATAATTAATATTTTGTACAGTGGACGTTTTGCTGACCTGCAAACTTAATAAAATTCAAAATACTATGACGTTTTTTCAAATAGATGTTGCATTTATCTTGCTTATTATAAATATATTTTGTTAAGCCACCTCTATGTCCATTTTAAAAAACAGATGAAAATTAATAATGTATCCCATGTATCAACCAATTACCCTACAACAATAAGACTACATATATTTTTCTGGTGTATCTAAAAATATTCTAACTTGCATCGATGACTTATTTTTAAGTGCAGGTAAGTTCAAAATAGCATTAATATGCTTATCAACAATTAGTCTCTCACCTTCCGAGTAATAATTCCCAAGCTATGTCATAATTTGCTTTAGTAATTTCTATTGCTTTAATTACCTATTCAGCCTGTCACTTAAAAGCAACTTTGAACATATATAAAACTTCTGTACTTTTGTTAGATTTGTATTACTGTTAATTAAAGCTTCAAATGTATCAATAAAACTAAACCATTATCATAAGCACCAAGAAAATTCAGGTAGATCTAATGCAAGCAAATGTATTCTAGTTTTAATCGAATGATTTGTTTGTAGTGATGTATTTAAATTTGTAATTGCTTGGGCATTTTGAACTTTATTGGCTAAATATAACTACGAAAAAATAATCATTCTGAAAAGAATCTTCCTTTATTTTATTTTTCATCGTCACTATAAGGTTTAATTTCCGACGGTAAAATATCAAATTTTTACTCAAAGTTGTACAATTTTAAATAACCATGCTTCAAAAAATTTATAAATTGCTGCCGGGCTTGGCGATCAAAATTTTAAAATCTTGCTCTGAAAACGGCATTTTAAATATGTTTTTAAATAAGGTGTTATTGAAGTTCTTGTGTTTTTTGTAAGGTAATAATTCGGATTAGAGTAAATCTAGCGGTGGTTATGATTTGTTTTTGATAATTTTTCTTGATTTTTTCCGATGAAAAAAAAAAGTGCAAATTTAAGAATTTTTATATAATACAGGTGCTTCAATTAGTGTGCACATTTTTATCGGAAAATTCAAGAAAATTACCAAAAACAAATAAAAACAAACAAACCGAAATGGCACACATCTCAAGATCTACTCTAATCCGATATAAATATATATCCTATAATTTTTTTAACTACTTTAAAACGTAACAAATTAGAACAGGAATAGGAAAAAATGGAATGGTCTTACTTTATTTGTATTTTGTTCTGCTTTTCAACATCATATATGACCAGACTTCCGAGTGTAATTGACTTTTGACAGAATTGGCGGGCTTCGACTCATTTGTTTAGCAATAAGGTCCAATTTTGAATAAATTTAGTTTCAATCAGTCCAAAAACCACTATTTTTGGCAGCAAAATCTCTCGTTTTTTCAACAAAAAGTCCTTGTTTTCTCGCTTCCAGGCACAGAGTTCTTCAATTTGAGCACCATCACCCTTTTATGCAGAAAAGTTTTTATTTCTCGCTTATAAAATTTTCATGTAAACTGCATCCATTGCATGGTCCAGTACGAGTACTATCCAGATTTCGATGAACTAACTAATATGTCGTAGTTTCGAAAGTGTTTTTCAGGAAAATTGTAAATTACCACAAATCTTCGACTCTTGCCATAAATAAATCGAATTAAATTAATGTATTACAACTTAATAGCGAAAAGCACAGCATAACAAACAACCTGTAAGATTCAGCGACTGATGCTCCCTTCGCGTAACTTCGGCGCGCACTTTCGGCTTGTACCGATTGCAGCGTCGGTAAAACGTCATAGCGATTTCAACCATAGGCGTAACAGTCAGCGGGGCAAAAAAAAGTATAGACACCATGTTTTTTGCAGAATTTATAAATTTTTTTCATTAATTTGGCAATGTTGTAAAAAAATGTATAACTAATTTCAGCATTTGGTATACCTACGATTTTATAAAGAATATTGTGGGAAAGCCGAATAAGTATAAATATATATCGAGTCCCAATTAAAATAAATATATTATTTGCTTTCCTACTTTTCCATATTACCATGTCTAGTCAAAATTAATGTTCGAATTATATATAAGATTTTTTTCTTACTTTTATAACAACGGAGCTAAGCAATGGATTCTAATCGTTGAAACTCAATGATCTTGCCTCTCGCGGCAGAGAATTTTCCCGTATATTCAGGTCAGAGTGAGTCCACACGATACCAAAAATTTCGGCGTAGGCGTATTACGCCCATTTATGTTAAAAATGTCTCGTCCACACGGGGAACTTTTATCGTGCAGTCGTAATGTTTTTTTTTGTGGTAACCTAACTTTTTTCTGATTTTTTGATAATATTTATTTATGTATAAATTAAAATGAAAGAAAATAAAAAAAATAATTGCAGCAATGTTGTTATGTAGAAAAAGAAAACTAAAGAAAAAATTACAAAAGATAAGGATATTATTAATATATTCTTTATTAAAATAACGGAAAAGTCGTTGCTACTAGGTCCGATCTGTTTTTGAGAAAAACATTGGAGAAAGGCTTGGACATACTAATGATTTAATTCAAGAAATGCAAAAAATTGATCCTGATTTTTTAAAAATATTTTCCTGTTACTCTTGGTGAGTTTGAAAAGCTGTTGTTAGGAAACATGCTATGGAAATGTGTACAGCTATACACTTATTACTAGGTTTGAAAAAACATTGTGATATTTAGCTGATGAAATCAGCATGTGAAAGCAACAGTGCGAATTCCGAGTCGGTAAACAGTGTTTTTGAAATTAGCCATGTTACTTGTACAATAATATGAGACTCTTTAAAACAAGTTTTATTTCCGAAGTTTGCCACTTCTGCCTGGTAAAGAATTGCCAAGGAGTTCAAAAACGAGAGTTTCAATATAAAGTGTCATTTTAACAATTGTTTTAATAATTACAATTGTTTGTAGTTTTTCGAAGAATATATTACGTATGACACTAACTGGATTTCTGTTATTAAATTTCCATCAATGTTAATTTTTACTTTTTAATTGTTTATAATAGGTTTATATAAAATTTGCTAAGGGTAGGGTTACTAGACGACAGGAATTTTCCTGACATGTCTGAAATTTTAGCCCCTTGTTAGGAAGAAACAGGAAAAAACTGCAATTGTCAGTATTTTTTTGAAATTAAAAGAGGAAAATATAAGTAATGAAAAAATATTTATTAATCATTCTAGTGAGAAAAAATAAATTGATTAAACGCTAACAAAATGAGTGAATTGTTAATTTAGTATATTAATAAATTTAGTTTCATACTTTTTATTGTTTGATGTTTGTTTTGGCAATTGCTGGACTTTTATAACTATTTCATGACATTCTTCACATGTTATGTTCTTTAAGTTAAATTGTGTCTAGAGTAAAACCTTAACAGAATATATTGTTGTAAACCAACTATTACTACAAATTATTAATTATTAAATTACTAAATATAAATATTTTTAAGTTACTCTTATGGATTAATAGAAAATTATAGTCTAATATTTAATACTCCCTTAAGAAATAGTTATATCTTAAGTAAATTTATGTTCTAATAGGTTCAAACAAAAGCATGCCTTAATCTCCGAAACTCTAAAACTTTACTTTTTACAGAGACCATTAGTTTTGTTTATATTGTCATCGTCCCATAAATACACACTTTTTCATTTCAGTAATCATGTAAATAAATAGTTATAAGTTATATTTGTTAGTACGCCTATGACTGTCAAATATATAATGTAGATTCAGAGTAGAATGTAACTAGGACATGAACATTGAAACGAGAGGAACTAAAATCAAAAAACAACAATAGTAACATTAAATTAGTAAGTAAGAACAAAAACTGTTGTTACCTCATGATTTAGTGAACATTATAATAAAATATTAAAAAAGTAATATTAGAAGATTTATTTGAATTCATCGAACTAGCAAAGTTATAACATTGATGGCAGCGAAAGGCAAAGCTTATAACAATATAGACAGTCTGTCTCTCCTTAGTCCACTACGCTCCCATTAATGAGAAGACTCACTCGATATTGGCATTTGATGTTTTGATTGCAAAAATTTTGAAAATCTCACTGCCTTAACATACAACATTCAGATAAAATGTCCGGATATTTACAGAAACATTAGGGATATTGTCAGGAAAACTCATTATTTGATCTGGTAACCATAGCTAAGGGCATGTCTGTGGATTAGCGTCTCGATATCACAGATTGTCGTTGAATAGAAATTGTATTATATAATGGCCTTTATTTCATAAGCTTTAATTTATATAATGAACACCTGTATTATTGCAATTGTTATAAAATTAATAAAAAAATGAACAAAAATCGTTTTTTTTTTTTTTGAGGACCAAGCAGTAATGATCTTCGGTAAAAAGCATTTTTAATAAATTAAAACAATTTAACATAATTCATAAATATCTATTATTTCAAAACTTGCTAAATAAAATATATAAATAAAACAACAAAGTTTAAAAAAAAACATAGGTTATGTTTTCATACAAAATATTGAAAATAAACAGTTTCCACCATTTTGAAAGCAGTCCGCTGAAAAGTTAAACATGATTTGGCGTAATGACCTTGGAAAAGGCGGATTTAGGCGGGAAATCTTCGATCTTTGTCTTTTTTTAAATCTAACAAATCACAATGCTTGAAATTTGACATATGTCTTATTACGCTACGCTGCCGCCGAAATTTTTGGTATCGTGTGGACTCACTCTCAGTTCTTTGCACGATCTAGAACGGGGTGCGAGTATTATATAAGCAAATCGACAGACTACTTGGACAAATTTCTTGTCGAGTTGAGTTAATAAAACTTGTCAAGAATTTTATTCTTATTTAAAATCATCACCATCTGTATTAAAGCAAATTTGTTCTTTAGAAAAATACAAAAAAACCTGAAGATACTGATTAGCTTAATATTTGTTAGTAAAAATAACTATTTCTTTTTATCATATATATATATATATATATATATATATATATATATATATATATATATATATATATATATATATATATATATTAAAAATAAACAAATTCACGGTCTATATATTTGAAAAAGTTATTTTATTCTCCTTACGACCGTTAAGAAAGGGGACAGACAGTGTATTCTCTGCGAATTCCACTCTGGTTCTCTCTCCATACTAGTTTCGACCACCTAATGGTCTCATCAGTGGAGCTGTAACGAACCGAGAGTAAAATGCACAGAGAACAAATGTCTACTTAAAATCCCCATATCGTAAAATATCGGCAGGATATTACCTAATAAATTTCCTACCGCTCCGGGGTATATTCAGATGTTCGTTTGTACTGTTTAAGATAGCAGTCCGGCATCAAGTTCTGCAGGTAATATCCTGCCGATATTTTACGATATGGGGATTTTAAGTAGACATTTGTTCTCTGTGCATTTTACTCTCGGTTCGTTACAGCTCCACTGATGAGACCATTAGGTGGTCGAAACTAGTATGGAGAGAGAACCAGAGTGGAATTCGCAGAGAATACACTGTCTGTCCCCTTTCTTAACGGTCGTAAGGAGAATAAAATAACTTTTTCAAATATATATATATATATATATATATTATATTTTCCAGATTCTTGAACTATAGATTATATCATTTTCTTTCCATTTTGTCCTTTCTTGGGTATAGGTTCTTTATTTAATAAAAAATCAAAAACAATTTGACGTTTCGTCCTTTAAAGGCATCTTCAAAAATTCTTTGTTTTTTTTTTATTTATTGATCTTCCTAAAAATATTTTTTATATTATATTTAATTAAAAACATTCATACAGAAATATTATATATATATACAGGGGCGGATCCAGCCTCTCTCCTTGGGGGGGGCGGTGATATCACAAAAGTACAGTATGACAAGCGAAAGCAAGTTGTCCCCGGGGGGGGGGGGGGGACACCAGCAACATTCCATTTCTAGTGTAAAAGGCAGGGACGGGGCTATTTTTTTGAATTTGAAGCTCTTGGAGAGGGAGGGGGGCGATCACAAGGAAAAAGTTTCCGACAGGGGGGTGGGAAGATGCGATCAACATACACATTCCTCGCAGAATCGGGTCTATTTTCCTGAGTTCAAAGCTCCTGGGGGGTGCTATCGCAAAAAAAAAACAAGTTGTCAACGGGGGGGGGGGGGCGTTGCCAGCCGCATACACATTCCTAATATAAAAGGCAAAATCGGTTCTATATTCCTGAACTCAAAGCCCTTGGAAAGGGGAGGGGCGATCGCAAGCATACACATTCCTATACTCTATTCGAGAACTAGAGAGAGTAATAAAACTGTTGCCGAAACCTCCAATGTACTTGCTTCAGTGCCCCCGATAACTGAAAACTGCCGTAAATCTAATTATATTTAAATATTATAAGCTTTTATAAATTTACTGCAACAATAAAATTTCTGATAATTTAATTTAATTTCTGTCAGTGAGCAAAGTACACCTTACAGTGTGTCCTTAGTGATTTATTTTGTTTGTGCTTGTTTTTTCCTCAACGAAAAACTTATTACAATTTTGTTTGTTATGATGCCTTAAGATATTAATATCTAGATAATAATGTTAAAAGCTCTGTTGAGATGTGTTCCAATATAACAGGAGTTCCAAAATCTTTCATGTACCGAACACTGACGGAGAAAAAAACGACTGGAATTGCTAGTAATTCCAAGCTATATTCGATCACAGGCCGACGAAAAACCTCGTTGGAAGAAGAGATGTAAACTGTAATGATAGGAGTTGTACATACATTTTATTATGAGAAGCAGATCTCAACCGTCGACAAAATTCTAACTAAAATCAATGAAGATCGGGATTTGCCTGAAATTAAAAGAACTGAGCTCTGGAAATTGCTCAGAGAACTTAATTTTTGTTGGGAAAAACCAGATAGGAAATCTGTTCTTATAGATCGTCCGGAGAATGTTCGTTGGTGAAGGAAATATCTCTCTCAAATAAAAGGTAGAGTTGGTGGAAATAACACAACTTACAAAATTAATAATTTAACTGGACTTTTGAAAGATTTTTTTGAATAAAGTTACTGCAGATAATTACGAAAAATCCATATAATAAAAGAATAAAAGAAGATGTGGAAACTCGATCTCATGATCGGTGAGAGAGGAATCAATCATAATTAATTTGAGCGAAGATAGCTTCACTGACTTTGATGACGAATAAGATACTTAATGTTTACCAGCGTTAACATAATTTATTATTTAAATTTTCTGTAACGTATAAAAATTAATGACATTTGAATCGCTTTTTAGTGTTTAATTGTAATTCTGCAGATGGTTTAAGAAATAAAAAAAATGGAACGTCAAATATCCCAAAAATGTTTTTAATTATTAATAAAATGACCGATAGCCCCAAAAAAATTTTAATATTATATTGACGAATTTATTTTTTTTATATATGTTTAACTTCTTGTATTTTTGATAATGGGTATTTTTTAAGTATTTAAATTATAACTTTTAAAAATAATTTTTAAGGCTACGTTTTGGTCTGAATGTGCCTAAAACGATTTCTATGCCAAAATTAAAAATAATAAAACTACAGTTGTGATTTGTGTTAAATATGTCAAAATTACCTATATTTCTAATATATATGAATTATTAAAAAATCATAAGAAATAAAATAATATAAAAACTTTTTATTTTAAATTTATTACTGAAATAATACTCTATGCCATAAATATTTAGTGATAGACCTCTTTTTGACGCCTTCCGATGCCTATAACAAGGATTAAAATCCTTTTTAACACTTCACACATCCAAATATCTATTGCTATCCAACCCAAATAGTCCATTTTTATAGACCAATATTTTTGATTATAAAATTTCTAACCCATTCCTATGAAAAATATAAGTGTCTAACAGATTTTGCCAAAGACACCGGACTAAAGAACACAGGTAGTTTGTGAAGAAAAAAAGGTAAAAAATAAAAAACTCTCCCTAGTTCTTGTATAAACTATAGTATGAGGCAAAATCGGGTCTATTTTCCTGAACTCCAAGCTCTTGGGGGGGGCGATCGCCCCCACCGCCCCCCCCTTGGATCCGCGCCTGTATATATATATATATATATATATATATATATATATATATATATATATATATATATATATATATATATATATATGTATGTATATATATATATATATATATATATATATATATATATATATATATATATACCCACTCCAGTTATCTGTCCAAAAAATTCTGGCAACTTTAAGTATACCCAGTAAAATAATCAAAAAGTGTTTTATTACGCTATATAAGTCGAAAATCGACTTTACCAGTCCATCCATTAACACTCCGGAAATCAATGTATTATTTAACATTCTGTATAGCTTTCGAGTAAGAGGAATGATTCTATAATGTTATAAATCAGAATGTTTTCAGCAAGTACAATAGAGGCCATACATCAACGAAAATGGAATGCCAAAAAGTCGTTTTTTTCCGTTTTGCTTTATTTTCGATACAAAACAGGCATAGCGTTACACGTTCGGACTATCAAAATCCTGGCCCCCGTATTCATGAGCGCTTCGGTTTTTAGGGATCAACTGGGTTTTTAAAAGGTTTGTAATAAATTTAGCGTAGGTAGAGTTTATCTGCCACTAAAAAAATAAATTGCAACTTTTCAAAAATTACTTCTGACTCCCTTGTTGAAAATATACAAATTTAAGCACAGTATATCTATATTATTTTATAGAATGGATAAACACAGATTATATATATATATATATATATATATATATATATATATATATAGTATGGTTTTTATCATAATGGTTTTGGTATTATATTGTTACGATTTTCTTTCATTATTTTTTCTCACTGGGTTATGATAATAATCATTTAATCACCATTTTTTAACACTTTAACATTCCAATAACAACTAAAAACTTCGCTTATCCCATTTCTATTTATATGCCTATAGAATCTACTAGAAGATATAAGAATACAAGTCTACAATTCAACTAGAAACAAAACAAATTATGACCACTCATCGATATAATATTTCTTTCGTTATATGATAATACCGATGATTCATAGATACAATATTTTTATAAGGACGCTGCCGAATTCCTCTAGTCCTTCATTCCACTTCCCCCTCCTAATTTTGATCGTCCCGATCAGCTTTAATGCTTCCATAGTATTGCTTCAACTTATGGAGATGTACTATTTTCATTTTGACTTTGGGATTTCGTTGGATTCTGCAAAGAACGCCATTGATTCTCTTCAGGGATAGCAAAGACCTTAGGCCACTTACTGAAGTAATCAATAACAACCAAGATGTATTTGTTGCCTTTATTTGTTCCTGGGAATGGTCAGCTATGTCAATAGCCATCCGTTCAAAAGGTATTCATTCCGACATCATACTTCTTCATTTTTCCCTTAAATCTTATGCTTGGACCTTGGCTAGCTACATATTTGAAGCACTGTCTACACCATAATTTTACGTCTTGACAATCATTCCAGTAAAATATATCTCAGAGTTTGTCTAGAGTTTTGTTAACTCCTAAACGAGCACCAAACTTCCTTCCCATTGTGAATATTTTTTCTAAAACCATTGAAACTTTGTTTCTGGTTATTACCATCTGAGTTTTGAATGCTTCGCAATCAGAACTTTCCCAATAATGGTTTTCAATCAATAGCTAGTCTCACTGAGTCCAAAGTGCCTCAAATGCGTGTCCTTTATTCCAAATCTCTTCCCAACTAGGACATATTTAATTATTTTCTTTAAGTTGAAGAAATGGCGCCAGATTGTTGTCTTCAAGTTGGATTTTTCCTATCTCAACTCCGAATAGGAAACTCTTCTTTTTGTTCTATTTTGCTACAGTACTTACATTTTTCCTTACATGGTTTTCTTGACAAGGCATCTGCATTGTTATGCAGTCTTCCTGGTCTAGGTTTGATTTCAAATTGTACTGTTGTAATTTCTCAAGCCAATCTTACTACTTGTCCTTCGGGCTGCATCATATTTAGGAGCCATTTAAGAGCGGCAACGTCTATTCTTATTAACAATTCCTCTCCATACAAATATTTATAAAAGTGTTGGACAGTTTCGATCATAGAGAGTAGTTCTTTTCTCATGGTACAATGCATTCGGTTGAAATATTTAATAGCTCATTCTTGATCATCCTATATCTGAGATAATACAGCTCCTACCCCTCTGTTTCTGGCATCAGTATCTAATATAAATTTTTCAAGATCTTCCGGGTAGTCTAAAATTGGACTAGAACATAAGAATCTAATTTTATTTTATTTGATTGAAAACATTGGTATAACAATAAGATAAAATGAGTAGTAAAAATAAGAATGCCATTGCAACATTGCGAATGAAGGGTTTTGCTTCTAATTGACCCTTGATATTTTTTAAATCCAACTTTTGAATACATAAGGTTCAAAATTCAACAAACTGTGTTACGGTTTTATTTTTCCTCTCTAATTTTCTATCTAAAATAATAAGTTTTACGTTTACCTCCTTCATCATTTATGTGTTTTGTTTTTTGTTTTGGGAACATATTTACAAATGAAAGAAAACATTGGCAATATATCTTGTTTATTAGAATTTGGTTCACAATTATGATATTATAATTGCTGGTCATTGTTCGATAGTCCTTGTTGTTGTTTTGTTTAGTTCGTAAGGTTTCTCTCCTTTGTACCTAAAATATAGAAAGGTATTAGTCTTGTACAGAGTGGTTCGGTATGGAATATTTAGTTAGAAATTCTTAATTTAAATTGTATTTTGTGGTTATTGTTACCTTCATCGAGAGATCTCGAGTGAGCAGATAATCAAGTGGCTGCAGGATCGACAGATTTCCGAGTGGAAGTTCTCTGGATCATGTTGGATCTTCTATGTCTTTTAGGCAGTTTAATTTTCCCGTTGTTGTCAGTTGTCATATAACTATTAGAGCTACAAACGAAAAACTACCTTAGTGTCAAATATAAATAAACTTTAAGGTTAGAATCTACTCGACTTTTCTTGCGAGACAATTTTACTTCAACAAAGCCTTTTTACTGGTATAAATTTTTGAACGTGCCACAATTGTCCTAGTTACTTGCTAATAAAATTTCTGATAATAATTTTAAAATTTCATATTTTTATTTTTAATTGTTTTGAAGCTTGTCAGTTGTCAGTCGATATACAGATCCCTGTATCTTTTCCCGCCGTTTCCTTGGACGTTTTTCTGGGGACAAGAAAAAAATCTCAGAGTAATAAGGACACTTTCCTTGCAGAGTTGCACCGGAAAGGTCACTTAGCAATTTTGCTAGATTTTAGTGTAAAAGATTCGGGTCCTTGGTCAAATTTATAGTAACAAGTTACGTTGTGTACTGTTAAAAGCTGTGTGCTGATTTGGTTTGGTCAGTTCGGGAGACAAACCCGATATCAAATTTTTCTATTTTTTCTTTTCCACTACAAAAAGGCCACCTAACATCACTGTTAAGTCTTTGTTTTAATTCTTGAGTATTAATAATTGTGGATATGTTCAGAAAAGGAATAAGTAACCTACCTCACTTGAAACATAAAAGGTTGAGTTCTTTCTAAGTCCATCTTTTGTTTTAGGCTTTTTTTCCCCCTTTTTCTTTTCCTTTCGTTGCCCTCTTGCTGACTTCTCTACGGCACCTGCCTTGGCTGCTGTACATACCAGACCACTCGGGCCTTCTTGCTGATATCGCTACGGCACCTGCCTTGCATGCTGCACATACCACCACACCAAGTGATCCAGAGCCTCAACATCAGGACATCAAGAAGCCGCCGTTAATGAGGTTTTATGTGTCTGTATCGTTTCAGGGAATTATAGACTTTTAACCTGCCTTCGGTGAAACCTATAAGTTTAAAGATATCATAGCGTTTTATTTTCTTTTGTATATATAATTATTAAATAATCAGTGTACCTACCTCTTTAAAAACTATTGTGTTTCCGCATATGGTACAACTTATTGAATCGTGCAACCATACGCAGTTGATATCTCCACGTATGTAAGGGGCACATCTGTAAACTCCAGTAAACAGGGCTATTTACACGGGTAGAGTGCACTCAATATTATCACTGTATACATATATTTATTATTTACCATAAATCACTTTTTCATAGTTAGTATCACGGCCAAAAATAATGAATTAGAATATAATTATTTTTGTTAAATTTATCTTTGAAAGTGTAAATTGTCAAAAATCACCTGCTTAAACAGCTGGCTGTCACAGCTTATTCTTTTGACCAGAGAAGCGCTGGGCCCACGCACGTATAAAGTATATGTACTGATCGTCAAATACACAGAAAATGTCCGGACCATGCTATGCGCCATTTTGGGTAAGGTGAAGTTATAATAACAATGAATACGCTGTCGCCACTGAAAAATTATAACGACTAAACGTAATCGTTTACCTCCCACTGACAAGGTTTGAAGCAATTTGCATTCCTTTCCGAAATTTCATCGAAATAAGTAATTGAACGAAACGAATGGTAGAAAGAGATAAAATGACAGTATTACGTTATAACCTTACTCAACTAATCCAATTGGTGTCAATTGATTGTTATGTGTGGATATTTGTCATACTATTGGTCGGTCGTAAAAATAAATTAATAATTTTTATTATATTTTTGGTTGTTAAAAATAACTAGTCCTTAAAAAAGCAATATGTTGACGAACCGTTTCTTCAAAACGTTTTATTTTTTGAAAAAACAGTTGAAATATTAATTAGGTAGTACCCCGTTATTTTCAGTATTTTCTAATTAAAATTTCCTTAGAAAGTTGAATGTTTCGCAAATTTCAAGTAAATTTGAGATTATAGACATACAAAATTATTACACTAAATTTTGTTCATATCTCAATAGTATGAGCGTGCTGCTTAAAAATTGTTTTCCTACGACTAGTTCTAATTATGGATTTAATATAAACACCTGTGTCCGTATGTCCATAACTTACTTTAAACAGTTAAGTGTAACATAATTGTTTTCATCAACACAACTTATAAAAAAAATTGAGAAGTAACAATTTGTAAGATATTTAAAACTTTTATTAAAATAAGTAACATTCAATTTTATATTCAAATAATGTTAAATACAACATTTTACTTCCTTAGGCTGTGTTAAACACTATACTACACTACAATTAAATAAATATTATTGATTATAATTTATTAGGACATATAAATTTACCATACAAGCCAACAAACGAGGTCCTTCAGAATAAAAAGCTTATTTATAGTACGTTTGGTCTTCAAGCCCCTACAAATCTTCACAAAATAATAAAAAAGTATATTAAGGGTTGAATAGTATCATTAATGGGGGGTCTTCGGGCTGGCCTATGGTTCCGGCCCCTGCTCGTACTCAGTTCCTCTATCACCGGTCAAGTTTCATGTTTTCTTTCAAACTTACTTGTCAGGACAGGAAGTCTTACAATAATCGGCTAGACGTTAAGTGAATTCATACAATAATTGATTGGTGGATAGCTAGGACGATGGATTTGAGTAATACTACATAGAGCAGAGGTTTCTACCGTTTCAAGTTTTACGAGCAATTACTGTATATAGGAGGTATGTATTCCTATTAAAGTCAGTATATTGCTTTGTATATATGAGTTGTTTTTCTTCAGATTCCTTTTTTTTTGTGTATTAGACTCCAAAGGTATTTGACCCTTTGTATACATTTTTTTGTTTAACAGTTCTAAAGTGCCAATTTAAGATAATTTTGTGGTCTATATTTACACCTAAATATTTGACTGATGGCTTGGTGCATATTACTTGGTTATTAAGTTATTTAAAATAAATTTAATCCAAGGAAAAACAAAGATTATTTCACAATAATAACAACAATGACACTATTTTTGACTTTTGACGGTTAATTTGACGTGCCAAAACGTCACTCTTACCCAAAATGGCGCCGAGCATACTCCGGACATTTTTCCGTTGACAGCTCCATTACCACCTGTCATCCATTTAGTTCAGAAATCCGTGGCTGGGCCACACTTAGCTGCATTTACACCGTGACACGTAAATATAGATACTTGTTTTTGAAATTTTTTTGGGTGTTTTCTTGGCGTTAAATTAGATTTTCTGTTTTGTTTGGAGATCGGTCTCTGCCTTAACTTTTAGGGCACCAAAACAGGTGGCGCATTTTACCTAGACCACTCTCCGTTCCCTTGGGAGCTAGCCGGATGAGCCCTAAAAGGTAGAGACTATTACAGAGCCACCTGAGTGTGTCTTTATTTATCTAACAAGACTTAAACTTATTAATTAACAATATCCATCTTTTAAATTTTTTTTCTAACAAATTTGACACCTCTTCTCTTAACGATTATTTTTTTTATAGCAACTGAAAAAAATATCTACGAAACAGTTTAATATTAGACAATTCTAAAGAATTAATTAATTTTAGTACATGTTTTCTTTTTCGTTTCCTTTTAACTGCCTCTCATAAATCAAACAGTGTGTGTGAATGTTAAAATTCCCCATTATTTTCACACTTTTCTTTTATATCAGACAAAAGACTATCTGTCTTCTTCATCTTACTTTTTCCATTTTTCTGCATGCATTTGCAAAAAGATTCGACACCGAGATTACGGCAGGAGCCGCTGGAATCGTGTAGACTGCCTTGTTCTAAGCCGGCTGGATTTTCTTTTGTGAGTGAGTTTTGAAGAGTTGAGCACCAATTTAAAAAGACAACAGAAAGTCACATTTTTACAGGGTGAATAGTAGTAAAATGAGGGGTAGTATGAAAAAGCCTGTATTCAATTCAAATAAAAATATAATTTTTCTCGATTTTTAGGGAATTTTATTTTTATTTAATAATAAAAATTTAATTAAATCTCGTTCAAGTCACGTGACAACGAACCCCAATCAAAGTGAATGATGTCACTGCAAAACTAACGTCTACTAGTGATGTGAGAATACGTATTAAAATAACCGAACAATTCGAATAGTAACTTAATCGTATTAAACCGAATAGTTCTTTGGCATCCGGAATGCGGAATTCGGAATGTGACGTGCTTCGGTTCTATTGAAATAAATGGAAACATAGTGTCAGAATAAGAATAATTTTATCCTTGTTTCGTTTGTAGTAACGCATAAGTATGTCTTGGTCTTCGGAGCGACAAGAAAACGAAGATTGAATGCTTCGGACGGTGCTCGTATGATTCGTATTAGTTCGTACTGTTTCGGGTGATGTGGGAATTCGTATTGAAATAACCGAGTAATATTCGAATATCAAATTAATACGTATTAATTTAGACGCTTCCTTGGCATACGGAATGTGATGATACCGATGATTTTTTATATACCGAACGATGCCCGATGGAAACGGATGTCACGGACGCTGCGGCATCGAATACACTTGTTCGTTCACCAGTGCTGGGGATGATTATTATTCTATTATTTTAGATGCAAGTACTTTTGATGACGCAGAGCATAAAAATATATTTTAAAGTTATAAAATAAAAATTCATATATATATATATATATATATATATATATATATATATATATATATACAAAAAAAAATTATTGAATCAATTAAAACAAAATATATATCATAAAAACATATAAATTCAACGTTAGTTCCAAAAACATATCTTAAATTGTTTTTAATAAATCAAGGAAAGCATACATTCTAGTAATATTTAATTTGAACATAAATAAAAAATAATCCAGGATAGTTTTCTTTGAAAATAATATGTAAAATATATAAACAAAACAATAATTTTGAACTTAGGTAGAAGTGGTAGGTCGTTTTCGCAAACTTTCTTGCTGCTGACTTTCGTTCATAGTTAAAAAAATTAAAGAGGATTATTTTTTAATTCTGTGGATTGGCTTATACATGGAATCTCATCTTGGTAAAAAAGCCTTCAGGGATATTTGTTACTACTTGGAGCTTACCAAAACCTGAAATATGAACTTGAGTCTCATCGGTATCATTATTTTTATTCATTTCTTCATGGTACAGAAGTGGATGTATTTCACAAATATAATTTTTTAAATTACCAATTTTCGATTACACAACCGACATAGGGTAAATTTGTTATTTGATGAATTGACAAAAAAAAACAATTGATTTTTGT
Source organism: Diaprepes abbreviatus (assembly GCA_034092305.1). NCBI lineage: Eukaryota > Metazoa > Arthropoda > Insecta > Coleoptera > Curculionidae > Diaprepes > Diaprepes abbreviatus. Next base: position 39,937 of record JASJET010000124.1, on the reverse strand, counting down.
GCGGGAGCCATGATGTAAAACCTAAAATTTGACCCGGCGTCTATGTCTAAATTTTTACTAAACCACTGTTGTTCAATTCCCTATCTAGAGCCGCGAGGAGTTCGGTTCGTATTAATTCGTAATGTTTCGTCAACATTCCGCAATTCGGATTGTTAAACAATCCGAATATTACATTCATCCGCATCCGTATTATTCGAATATCAAAATCATCCGAATATTTACAACACTAACGTCTACTGCCCTCGATTCAAAAGTTTTAAGCTCAGGTGCATCAAACCCCGAGTAACTCCGAGCAAATCTGAATAAAGCGGCTAAAGTGGTAATTTGAACGCTAAATAACCTCCAAATTATTTTTTTTTTGGAATTTGTGTTTTTAATATGCATAGCAAAACATATTGAGGACAAAAAGGTAAAAATATTATTTTATTACATATTAGTTTTGAGTTTTGTCTGGTGTTATGGCATTTTCGGCCATAAATATTTCGCAATTCGTTAAAAAAACTATCAACGTAAGTCCAATATCTTGTGAAATAATCTTATTTTTGTGTCTCCATTTCATGTATAAAATGTTTTTTACCCAAAAATAGCATCTAAAAATGATAACTGATAGCTGATAGGGCTTTATACACCAAATATTTTTATTGGTGCTTGAAGGGTAAGGGGAAAGCAGATCTGACAAACGCCGAGACATAATGCACTACTTGAATAAAGCAAGGGCTTCTTGCACCTGTACAGCTCCGAGCTGTTCATGCCAATGAATCGAGGGCAGTAATTGTTAGCACTTCATCCTGATACGGTTATTCTTTTGAATTCTTATTACTTTCAGTTCTATCACTTCAAGTAATCATGATCACTTCGACCTAATCACAAGTAAATGCATCTTCCAAAGAAGATGAAGTTATCAGTTTCACTTTTTTCACTTTGATCACTTGATAATTACTCTAAAGAATAGAGCCAACGTCATCGCTGTCAGGAACTTGACATATAAATTTTTTGCTTTTATGTCGAGGGCTACGTTGTCTAGTTAATATTTTATAGTCATTTTCATGCAATTTCTTCGAAAGGGTCTAACCGATTAAAAGAGTCGAAATTGCCCCCTCGGTAGTAAAAAAATAAAAAACACCCGGTTGTTCTACATCAAAAAGTACCCACACAAAAAATATTTTATCCACTTTAATCGACACATAACCTCAAAAAATAAAAAAAAAACGTATTTTTTCGTTTTTTGACGATATCTTCGGTTCTAATCATCGTAGAAACTTCTTTTTTTTTTAATTTTGTAGGTTTTTTTTATTGTCTAGAACAAGATATTTTTTACAAAAATTTTTAGCGCGAAATTTAAATTTTTATGGTTGTGGGAAAATTTTTAAATTTAATAAAATAAAAACTATAACAACAGCAGGGCTGAAAAAAAAATATGTTATTTTTTAAACGTCAAACTATGTCCATGAAGTTTTTCAGATTTTTAAAAGCGGTGAAACATGGTCAAAATCGCAAAAAAACGGCATTTATTAACATTTTTTCGCATATTTGAGTTTTGAAGCATGGAAATTTCTTATAAAGGGTGTTTTTTTTATAGAGGTATAGAACTTTAAGTTGGCAACACTTTTTTAACTGGCGGCCATTTTGTCAGCTGTCAAGTGATTTATGTTTAGTTTGATTTGGCATTTCAACATGAATAGACTGACGCCTGAACAACGCTTCCAAATTGTGCAAATTTATTTTGAAAATCATGGTTCTGTTCTGTCCATTTACGGTCAACATAATCGTCCATCAGAGCAATTAATTCGATTAACTATGGAACGTTTTCGCACCACGTTTACTCTAAATGATAATACGCATCCACAGAGACGTCGTACAGTGCGTACAGAAGAAGTCATTGCTGCTGTAGAGCGTAGCGTAGAGGAAGACCCGAATCAGTCTATCCGCCATCGTGCACAGGAATTGGATTGGTGTCCATTCACTTTATGGAAGATTTTGCGGAAAGATCTTGGTTTGCGTGCTTACAAAATCCAACTCGTGCAAGAATTGAAACCACACGATCACCTAGCAAGGCGGAGATTCGGTGAATGGGCCCAAAACAAGATTGCCGTTGATCCCGATTTTCATAAGCGAATTTTGTTTAGCGATGAAGCTCACTTTTGTTTGAATGGATACGTCAATAAACAAAACTGCCGTATTTGGAGTGATGATAATCCTCAAGTGTATGTTGAGACACCGTTACATCCAGAAAAACTGACTGTTTGGTGTGCTTTATGGGCTGGTGGAATCATTGGTCCGTACTTCTTTAAAAACGATGCTGGTCAGAACGTTACAGTCAATGGTGACCGCTATAGAGCCACGATTACTGACTTTTTCGTTCATCAATTGAACAACCATGATGTGCAGGAGCTGTGGTTTCAGCAAGACGGCGCAACATGTCACACAGCTCGTGCCACAATTGATTTATTGAAGGAAACGTTTGGTAACCGCATAGTTTCATGTTTCGGACCCGTGAATTGGCCTCCAAGATCGTGCGACTTAACGCCGCTAGACTATTTTCTGTGGGGATATGTGAAGTCGCTAGTCTACGCCGATAAGCCCGAAACGATTGATCACTTGGAGGACAACATTCGCCGCGTTATTGACGATATACGATATACAAATGTTGGAAAAAGTCATCGAAAATTGGACCTCCAGATTAGACTACGTCCGAGCCAGCCGTGGCGGTCATATGCCAGAAGTCATATTTAAATTAAAATGCCAGAAGGTTATCTTTCCAATAATAAAGTAAATTTCATGTCGGTTTAAAAAATTCATCTTTGTTTTATTCCATTTAAAAGTTCTATACCTCTATAAAAAATACCCTTTATTTAGTAGTTTTAGAGTTATAAAAAAAATTAATTTTTTGAGACATTTGGAAAATTCTATTTTTATTAAATCGTACTTTTTTCCTAAACCGGTCAAAGAGTTTGAGCTCATTACTTGTACTAAAGGGATTACTATAAATTTCAATTTTGGTGGAAATGACATAGATTTTATTTCTCACTTTTTCTTAAAAATTTCGACAGTCCCGTCTTATTTTCATCATAACTCGCTTAGTTCGAATGCAATAAACTCCAATCAGAGCTTATTTTAAAGATTTTTCTGAGTACTTTAAAAAGTTTCCTATAGGTATTTTCCAAAAAATGTATCAGTTTCCCGTTATTTAACCTCAAACACTTGGATTCGAGTATTCACCAAAAAAAATGATCCCTATAACTACCTATAACTAAGTCGCTTTAGATTCAACTTGCAATGTTCATAAAAAAAAATCAATATCTTTGTTCCCTTATTAGCTTCAATTTTAGTAAGAATAATATTTTTGGAAAAACGCATAATTTTGGAGTTATTTATAAAAAAAGGTTTCAAAACGTGCATTTTTTTAAATGAAAAATCAACATTTTCAACCATTAAAATCTCAAAAAATATTGACTTATCAAAAAAACTTTATGGAATATATTTTGCTTAGAATTCCCTTTATCGATTCCTGGAGTTATCTTTGATAAAATAATTTTCACCTCCCAGAAGAGGTGGCATCCACCCCTAGGGCAAAAGCGCAAGTCGGCACTATGTCACTTTTGTTGCTTGAGGCACCCTCTAAATACTCACCAATTTTCACTCAAATCGATGAAGGTTCAAATTTTTCTGAGGGTAAAGCCTTCAGTACCATACGGCTCTTCAATTTAATGCAGATTGTCCAAACAACTGGCAATTGAAGCACTGTTTTTCTGCCTTAATATTATGACCCGATGGTTTTTGAATGATCCACCGTGGTTAGCAGCACCAGATTTTTCTGTTTCTCCACAAGATATGTTCTTCTAGTGTTCTTTGAGCCTTACTTTAAGGGATTATTTTGTTTCGCCACATCTACAATAGTCCGGTCAAGTTAGCATCAAAAATAGGGGTAAGGTTACATTAATTCGCACCTTGCTAAAAATTGGCATGAATGTTGGGAACCCTATTATACACAATTTGTCAATTATCCACATCAATCTGAAGTGTGGAAAAAAATTTATTCAAGGTCAAATGTTGCAAAAATCGGTTTTTTGAGTTTTCCAGCTAAACGGTAAGTTTTATAATAAAAATAGGTGAGACAAAAATTATTCATCATGCAATTATCTATAAAAATTGTTCATACACTTTTTTTCCTAAGAATCACCATTTCGGAGATACAGCGATGCAAAATGTTGAAAAAGTTGTATTCTTCATAATATGCACACGTTTCCGCGCCACCCGTGAGGTAGTGTACATGGCGCGTTTTTTTTTTACGTGGTTTCCCCGGTAGGCCTATTCCACGATCTATTGTGCTTCTGTTGAGTTAAAAAGCTATTGTATTAAATTGAAAATGGTACTATTGTAAATAACAAGAGCGGTGTAAGTAATGCGTAAATTGAGAAAATTATTCATTTGTTGTTTTTTTTTCGTAGCTAGCTCGATTTAAAATGTCATAGTGATTATCAACAAAACATATTAATGTTGATGCTCCTGACTTTTCTGTTATAATAATTTTATCGCCATACTTCAACTTTAATCGTAACTTAATGGTTCTATTATCTAACGAATTGTTGCAAATATTTTGTAATTCGTCTAATGAAAATTGACAATCATCACTATTTTCGATGTGTGCAAATATTTCTCCCATTAAAAGATTCGTACTTTCAGATTGAGGACGACCGGCTTGACCCCCCGTAGTCGGTCTCAAGAAGGCATTATGACAGTCTTTATGATACTTAGCTTCGGCAGCAACTAAATCATGTTCGAACTCAATTCGAGTAATAACAGCTTTTGCTACATGATCAGAACGAGTCTGGGCTATATTCAGGATTGTTTCTTTGAATGAAAGTGTTGTTACATGAAAAATTTTACGCCGATACTTCAGTGCTTTTCTGTTTTCTAGCTCTTCATTCAATTCATTGCCACAAAATAAGCAACACTTTTTAAAACAAAAAAATGGTTCACTTACGCGTGCTCTAGTACGAGGTGGACTTATTTTTGATGTACTAGCTTGTTCTTCATCCTGTTTTCTTTTCAATGCAGCGATTGTACCCTTCCGAGTATAGTTTTTTCGACACTGCACATGAACTGTCACAGAAGTCTGGTCTTTCAGGTATTCCGAAAATTCATCACCTCTTTCAATACTTGCATTAATTAATGTCTTTAGGCCACGATCAACAGTAACTGTTTCGCTTTCGGTCAAATGTTTATTACAAATAAAGCACAACTGCGACATTTCTATTACAAACACAAAACTGCACAAATTTTGTTTGAAAATATAAGCAATAACTACGTGTTCTTACTACGAAAGAATGCTTGAGACTAATACTATTCTATCTAGGGAGGCCCTTAAAAAAGGAGCAGGTATACGAGCGTCGCCACGTGGACAATTGAATAGCAGACAGATGTTGCTCAAGGCCGTACGGTCATATAAAATGAGGGACTGGGTTTTTTTTGGAGTTTATATTTTTAAAACTGTATAATATGTATGTATACGCTACGAAAATTAATATTTTTACTTATATTATCGTTCTGTAACGTATATTACGGTAATTGACATGCATATTATGAGGAATACAACTTTTTCAACATTTTGCATCGCTGTATCTCCGAAATGGTGATTCTTAGGAAAAAAAGTGCATGAACAATTTTTATAGATAATTGCATGATGAATAATTTTTGTCTCGCCTATTTTTATTATAAAACTTACCGTTTAGCTGGAAAACTCAAAAAACCGATTTTTGCAACATTTGACCTTGAATAAATTTTTTTCCACACTTCGGATTGATGTGGATAATTGACAAATTGTGTATAATAGGGTTCCCAACATTCATGCCAATTTTTAGCAAGGTGCGAATTAATGTAACCTTCAATGTCTATTTTGACCGGACTACAAATGAAGGAAGAATCTGTTGCATTCTTTAGAAACAATTTTTTCCTTATTTCGACATCAATTTGTTAAAAATATCTTCTTTCAGATTGATTTCCTTACACTCACACGTTTTTCCATAAAACACTCTTTGCATATATTCAGCTTACTAATCCACATTAAGGATTTATCCCTAAAAAATCCCATTTGAAGCATCAGAGACATTTAATATCAATTTACGACCTATTCTTAAAAACCAACTAAATCCCTAAAAATCCGTATCGTTCATGAGCATGACCCGGGTCGGAATGGGACCGGGATTTTGATAGCTAGCACGTGGAGTATCATGCATATTTTGTGTCGAAAATAAAGAAAACTCCAACAAAAAATGACTTTTGCTTGCCGTTTTTCTTGATATATGGCTCCCATTGTGGTCGCTAAAAATCTTTTGAATTATTGCTGTTTCAAATATCCAGCTATGCGTCAAAACTACGTTTTTTGCTGACTTTATCGTCTATTTTGAATATTTTTATTTTCGATAAAGGTTAAAACTCTCTATTGATGTCAGTATCTGGCGTAAAAAAAATATTACTGTATGTATATTATTGTATTTAATTATCGTCATTGCTTCTTTTCATCTTGGCCTGATTTTTGAACTAACATGAATTTATCTTACATTTTATTTACAATTTCTTTTTCTTTAAATAATGAAAACTATAAGTTTTGGTACAGATATGTGGATAATGTTCTAGCATGTTTTAAAGGCACTACTAGACAGCTTCAAAAATTCTTACAATACATTAATAATTGCCATCCAAAATTCAGTTTACTCTGGAAACTGAAAATAACCATAAAATAAATTTTCTTGATCTCACCATATCTCACCCCAATAATCAGTGTAATTTTAAAATTTTTAGAAAACCAACGTTTACGGGTAATACTATATCTAATGACTCTTTTCACCCTTTACAACACAAAATGGCTGCATACAATTCAATGATACATAGAGCATTCTCTTTGCCTCTCTCTGAAGAAGATCTTCAAGAGGAACTAAATATCATTGAAAGAATTGCAATATCAAACAATTTCTCCCAACAAACCATAAAGAAATAACAACTAAAAAACAAAAACAACTAGCTTTTAATTCAATATATCCCAAAATAAAAAATGATAAAGATAGTTCATCTTATATATCTTTGTCATACTGTGGAACCCTATCAGAAAACATAGCTAATACTCTTTCCAAGCATAATATAAAAGTAGCCTTTAAATCTCAACACAATCTGTCCACTATCCTTTACAATGCTAAAGATAAAATTAATAAATTTGATAAATCAGGAGTTTATAAGTTAAAATGTTCAGAGTGTGATAGCTTGAATATTGGACAAAGTGGTAGAAGCTTTAAAGCTCGCTTTTCAAAACACCACCGATCATATAGACTACAAAAGCAGACTCGAGCTTTGCCAACCATTGCTTAGAGCACAGCCACAGTTTTCCTGATTTAAGCAACACTGACATATTACATTATTCAACAAAGGGCCAAAAGTTAAATATTTTTGAATCTTTAGAAATATATAAACATAGTAAAAATAAAAATGTAAATTTGCTTAATGACCAGACAGAACTTGGGTTTTCCCCATTATTTGTTGTCGCTAAATAATCATTAGTTCCCAAAATTTAGTACCTCCCCTTTGTATTAATGTAATTTCACAGGTAGTTTGTATTTATTGTTAAACTAGCGACCCGCCCCGGCTTCGCACGGGTGCAATGCTGATACTAAATACACTACAGAAAAACTGTGACTATTTATTTTATTTTTACAACAATTATTACATCGGCCTCCGACGCGCTATTTATAGGCACGCTGCCGCCGCCCCGGTCGGCCAGTACCGACGCAAGCGCTACTTCCCGCAATTTTAAATCTGTAATATCTTCGAAAATATTCATTTAAATCTTGTGCTGTAAAGGACCATATAGATCTATATTAAATCAACAATGTATTTAAGCTATTTAATTGGATAAGGATTAATGCTGTATTGGTTAAAATCGCTTCAAAATTTGCCATTATTTGTCGTAAAAAGTAAATGACAAAAAAATGTTATTGTGGGATATCCATGAGAGATAGACATATACCATCGCGGAGTTTTCTGTAGACCTTTTCAATGTGTACAAATAATTAGTACATTATTTTGATAAATCTCGTAGGGTTCAGCCTGCGTTTGCAATGTAAGCGGAAAAAAATATGATAATTAACGACATCACATTAGAAACCTCAAAAATAACAGTATTTCTCCACTATTTAATGGATGTTATTATACATATAAACCTTCCTCTTGAATCACTCTATCTATTGAAAAAAACCGCATCAAAATCCGGTGCGTAGTTTTAAAGATTTAAGCATACAAAGGGACATAGGGACAGAGAAAGCGACTTTGTTTTATACTATGTAGTGATTTTCTCATGTTTCTGTATTGAATACTTAGTCTACCTTTGTAATTCAGTTTGAAAATGACTCTGTGAGTTGAAACTGCAGTTTTCTTAATAAATTTAGTGGTATAAAACATAGTAGTTCCTTTTTAAACATTTCCCGAACTATAAGTTAGTTGAATTTTTTATTTTCATTTCTATAAATTGCGCTGTTTTCATTTTTCATTATAACTGATACATTTATCATTTCAAAACAACAAGCTTTTATAAATGTTTCAAATTCGTTTGTTGAAACAAACCTTTTAAAACACAAATTGTTCAGTTTTCCCGAGAATCCGTTTCAATTTCGACCAATATGTAGTGAACGACTGCAGGTTTTCAATTTAAATTTTTTTGGCTATTTTGTTGTTTTATGAATGGGCTATTTGTCGATAATAAAATTGCTTTTCAGATTGTTTTTCTTTTCTGAAAACCGTGAATTATACATGTCGAGCTAAAAAAATAATGACCAAAGATATTTAATGAATACTACAGCCAGCCAACGAAAAGAATAGGTAATAATGCATTTTAAATGATTGTATTTCGAAAATTAAATATTATATTAACGCAATTAAATGGTACCAGGATCCTTTGAAGATGATACCCAGAGGGGGGGTTTTAATTTATTCCTGGAATGGAAGTACAACCGAAAACTTTTTTAATAGCTTTGATGTGGAAGGCCTATACACCAACATTCCAGTTTAGGAGGCTCTAGAGGTCATAAGAAAGAAACCTAAAGACCTTTAGTTTTTTTTTTGTGCAAATGAATAAAAATCGACTGAAATATCATCGTTTTAAGTTCGCATTTGAGTGCGAGGATCTCCTGCCATGAGCCAAAGTGTCAGCGTATGAGGTTACTTTGTAGCTCTTAAAATTTTCTGCAAAATTCGTTGTTGGGCGATACAAAATCTTAAAATTAAGGAAGTTGTCGTTACAAAACCAATCGCGTTTTTCACTGAAATTTTCAGAATTAATTGTTGTGTCGTGGGTTTTCACGGATGGTGGAATATATACTGCTGGTTTTCAATCCGTTCCTCAGTAGAAAAATCTACACGACGTTTCCCAATATCTTAGCCGGCAGCCAAAGATATATATATATATATATATATATATATATATATATATATATATATATATATATATATATATATATATATATATATATATATATATATATATATATATAGGTGTGGAAAATCGAGAACAGAACCTCGTAAAAAAAGGGAACGTAACAAAAAGCGATGGACAACCCGTTTAGCCATGTTGAAGAAGTGAAATAAAGCATACTGTTGTATCGTAGCTTGCTTCCTGATTTCCAGCAAAAATGGCGTCGGGTAAGGACCTTTCGCTGGTTTCGGGTCGTCAAAACACAGTGGGTCGAAAGCACGGATTTGATATTAAAAATAAAAATTGGTTCCAACAATAGCAGACTGAAACTTTAAAATTATGAAAATAAATTCGAAAAAAGTCTAATGTGGTTCAACGCTTTAAAAATAAAATAAAAATAGTTGCATTTCCATGAATAAAATATTGCACTTGACTTCAAGGTACATTATAAATATAATATTATAATAATAAATACATGGATATTGATAATCTTTAAAAATGCGAAAGTACTTTTTCCTGTATGCTTAGGACTTCTTAACAAATACCAATGCAAATAATTTGTAAGTAATATAATATTTATTGATTAATATAAATGAATAAATAATACGACTGTAATAAAAATAATAAAAAGAACATTTTAATCATTGCCTTTTTTATTAACAAATCTTTTCTCATGTCCCAATACGTACGAATTATTATCCGAATCATTACGACGTTAAAAGTCTTGGAACAGATCCTCCATATTTTTTTCTCGAGAAGATTTTCGGGAAAAGTCTAGGTGATCAACTTGTCCGTTGATTTTTGTGCATCTTTCGACTGTTTAGCTATCGGTAATATTACAAATGCAATGATGTCTTGTCAATGAAGTAAGTAATTTGTAGATTCCTGCTGGCAAGATTGTGTCAGTATAACAGAAACAATGATTATTTCACTCAAGATAGCTTTGCTTTTGCAACATTCATAACCAACAAAAAACTTCCACCAAATTTTGTATTAATCAGTCTGGATGTGGTCTCGTTATACAGTAACATACCTTATTCACTCATTCAGGAAAGCATTAACAGACACTGGTCTGAAATTTCAGAAAATACAAAATTTACAAACAATACATTTTTAGAAATAATAAAGCTTATTTTCGACACCACTCATTGCAAATTTGATAATAAATTCTATAAACAGGTTCTTGGCACTCCTATGGGAGCTGATATATCACCGATCATTTCTCGATATGTAATGGATGACCTACTTAATTCATGTATCCCAGAATTAGGCTTTCAACCACCTTTCATAAAGAAATTTGTGGACGACATTATTACAGCAGTACCACAAAATAATATTGAGGAGACCTTACGAATCTCCAATGCATATAGTCCACACATTCAATTCACAGTAGAATGTGAAACTAATAATAGTGTACCTTTTCTTGACACTAAATTAATAAGGACTACTAACAACGAAATAATGGTGGACTGGTTTACTAAGCCGATGTATTCAGGACGTTACATGAATTTCCATTCCTACCATAATACTAAAACTAAAATAAATCTAGTAATTAATTAAAAAAAAAAGAATTACATCAATTTGTCATCCTAGTCTCATTCAAAAAAATATAAACAGATTATATAAAATACTAAAAGAAAATAGTTATCCTCGGTGTTTCTTAAATAAGTTTTTACACAACACTCCCATCACTCAACAGGAATACAGCTCTCCACACCCCACACAACGCAGATCTATTCCACTAAATTTTAATATCTCACCAGAGATATCTGCCTTCATAACACCAACACATTCACACATAGAGAGTAATACCAATCAAAACACCACTGACTTTTCCCCTGAAATTTCAGCTTTCTTAGAAGAAAACCAACCCACATATTATTTTTCATTACCTTATATCAACCAAGTCACACAAAAATTGAATAAAATTCGTTCTATGCATAATAATATAAAAATATGTGGTAAACACATATTAACAGTTGGCCAAACCTTCTCCAGACTGAAAGACACGGATAGCAACCCTAACAAATCAGGGGTAGTATACCGTTTAAAATGTATAGACTGTGACAAACATTACATAGGTCAAACATCAACTGTTTTGAAAGATAGAATCACCAGACACAGGAGTGATTGTACATTGCAAAAGAGGACATGCACTTTGTCGGAACATGTAATCGATGAGGATCACAGGTTTGATTTTGTCAGTGTTCAGGTGATCAACAAAGAACAAAATAATAATAAAAGGCATTTTCTGGAGATGGTAGAAATTTATTTAGATGATAACTGTATCAACAAAAGAAAGCATATTGAAAATCTCAGTGTAATCTACTCTCATCTCTTGTCCACCTTAAATAATAAAAATACTAGACAACAAGCCTCCCAGCCTCTTGACTTCACAGTTTCTCCATAGTTTTCTACAAATTACGTAAGAGCATTTTGGTCACATACCTATAACAACTACATTACTAATAGATATTTTGCAATTTTGAATATTGAGAGGGCGAGAGGTTGGAAGACTGTTTTCTAACCTTCTTTGTTCTATATAAATAATGTTCATTAATCATTTCCTATTACGTTTTTATAATTATTACAATTTTTAAACGCAACAATACTCATAAGAACTTAATTACTCATTAAATAAACATAAATCTCATCAACAGAAATACAAAGAAAAATAATATTATTAAATACCTAACTTATAAATTAAAATTAACATTTCTTGTAAAACATAATGATTCCACATTCAAAATTACCGCTAAAATAAAATTAGACATTTCTGACATATCCCATCTACCAAAAAAAGAGTGTTTCAAGGATTTTCTTATCAGATAAACCTACATTCAGTACAACTAAAATGACCCTCAAAATAAAATTATATATTAGTGTTTTAAAAAACCATTTTAATAATAAAATGTAATAATTATGCAAAAATTAACAGTTTCTACATGAATTTTCCGTTTCATTTTCTAAAAGCCATAAATGGACTCAATTTGCACGTAGTCTTTGAATTTAGAATCATTTTTTTTTATTATTAAATATCATACATTGTAGAATTTAAAATTATAATCAACAGAACTGTTCTGTATTGAAGCCCTGAAGAAGGAAATAATAAACTTCCGAAAGCTTGGCATTTGTAAAAAACAGAGTTTCATTCAGCCCTAGGACCGCTATCCCAAGAGTTTTTCTATATATATATATATATATGTATGTTATATGATCTTAGTCTTAAGTGTTAATAACTATATATGTCCTGGAATTTCATACATACTCACTTTGATAGGTCTTTTTCTTTATTTTTATTTTATAAGAATAGAATTAAAGAAGTTTATTTTCTCTTTTGTAGAAGTTGTGATGATGGGAATAAAATTTCTCGAAAGCTAGACTAACAAAAAAAAGAGTTTTCTTTTCTGGTCAACCATCCTTCTGACTGCAGCTCCCACAAAAGTGCCTTAAACCTCTCGGTTTAGTTGCTGAGTCTCTCTCAGGACTATAAGGCAGCTGACGTTTCGATGAAATCTGATTCACCATTTTCAAAGCTAACTGTACGGCGTCTACAAGCCTTGCTCTGACAAAGTGGACTATAAAGGATAAAAAAATATTCAGTTTCATTTGAAAAAGGCTAGAGATAGCTACTTGCCGAAACGTCGTCTAACATATATCTACTACTTCGTACATGTTGAGCTGATGAAGCAATACGAATAAGCACAGTATATTTAGCCACATCCCAGCTGAAAACTTCAGCTTGATATCAATTTAATGTTAATAAAACTGTTAATTATATTAGAGAGGAAAAATGTAAATGTTTTTGTTTTCAAAATTCAAGACATTATCACAAACTGCAGTTAAATTTTCCTGCATTATAGGTGTTTTATTTCAGTTTATGAAATAGGATTGAAACAGAAAAAGCTACCATTAAAATCAAAAAGGGCTCTTATTTCTTTCCTTGCCTTATTTGCTCATATTTTATGATATTATATAGCTTTTCGACAGAGAATATTAATAGTGTCTCCAAAAGGTTAGTGGAAAGCCCCATAAATATCTGTCAAATGAACTTTTGCGACCTCAGAGAATAGGGAGGATTATATTTACTTGGAAGAGAGGCATTATAACGATAAATTTTGGCTTTACAATTATGTCAGATTTTTTTTTGATTTTAAGAACCAATTATCAAGTTATTGACTAATTACGTAATGAAATAATATGATTAATAAGTTTATAACAATCTTAGAGGAATTGGTTCATATCATCTGTCAAACTACTACAAGAATAATTGGGAGCTTACTTTTGGTGATTTTAATTAAAAAAATAATAAATAAATTTGCGTATATTTTTATATATATTTTTAATCTTATTAAAAAAATTAAGATATTAAATTTTTACTTTTTAACCGATATTCTTCAGCAATAAATACCTGACCCACTTTTTACTTTATTTATTATTTAACACAAATAATTGTATTGTAAACTGCGTAGGTTCTCCATTACTTTTCACTGTTCTATACGCCAAATAAAAAATCAAGACATAGTTTTATTGCTCAAAGATTACTTGTCTGTCTATAAATTGTTAAGGGGTAATAATTCGTCCTCATTTTCCCATATTATTGGTTGCGTTCTGGTTCGGTGGTGTGATGTGGTTTTTATTCAAATAATTATTTTTGTTAAAACTGCGGGGAGGAAGGAACACTACATATGACAATTTTAAATTAAGAAAATAAGCCCCAAGAAATCTGGTTGTAGAGCAACTTGTAAAAATTGCAAAGAACAAACTCAAGGATTAGTCCAAAGGCTTAAGACACATCACGAGTTCAATTTATCACCCCAACCTTGCTTTTTAATCCATGGAAAATAGACTTTCGTCAGTAACAAAAATAAAACATTGTTGCATTGCATATCTCGATGGTAACTCTGAAAGACCAGTGCAAAAAAAAATGGCGGACCAAAAGTGGTCACGATTTTCGGTTTTTTGAGTTTATCTCGAAAAGTAAAAGTTGTATCGAAAAATGTTTCAAACAAAAGTTGTAGAGAATTAAAAAACCTATCGATTCATGTAATACAAGTTATAGGTGGCGCCACTAGTTATCGAGATATATTTTTTTTTCGACAAAATTTACGGTTTTTGTTTTTAAAAAAAAAAAAAAACATTTATTAACAAATTGCTGATTTAAAATGTAACATACTTATAGGTATTATCATTCTAAAAAAGTATGTCAAACCCGGAATCTGTGAGTTTTTTATTTTCCGAGAAATTCGATGTCAAATTTGAAAATTCAACCTCAATTTTCCTCTTTCCTAATTAAGATACAATGCTCAGTTTTAATGGAAATTGTTTGTATTGTTTTACGTTTTGAAGCTCTATTTAAAAAAATGTTTTTTTTTCAATCGTGGGCCGAGAAATTTTGCAAAAACCAATTTTTGCACCAAAAAAATTGCAATAGCTTTTCACCAGATGGAGATAAAATTCTTTTAATGCGTGCATTGGATTTAGATGTCTCATTTCTGATCTCAAAAAAAAAGAATTAATTTTGGATGAAAAAACGTTTTTTTTTTTCAAAAATTCATAATGGCGTGGCAGATGAATATTAAGGGCTCAAATTTGCAGAAGATGCTTTTTAATACTTGTACTTTACTTGTGAATTTTTTGGATCCAAAAAATACACTTCCATGCGATCTGTGAACCTTTGAAAATTGGGCCGAATCTAATCGAAAATAACTGCTGCAGGCCGCTGTCGGCGGGTTGCCATAGTTCAGGCGCATTATTCATTGGCGCTTCAAGGAAACTTTTGCATCACAGGTAATATTTATAATATTGATGTTGTTTTGTTAATTTGTTGAGTCATATTAATTATTCATTTGTTTATTAACAAAGTTTTTACAAAAAATTATAGAGAAAATCATACAAATATTCAATTATTTATTACATATTACACTGTTTTTTTTTCCTTTATATTATTATTACCTAATAGTTTATTAACAGAATTTTTACGAAAATTTCTATAAGCAAATCATATAAAAATATAATAATAATAATATATAATACATCAACTCCGAATTGCTCCAAAATGGATGCCGCGCAGAACAACCACAGTCATCACAGTCATTATACGTCCGGTTTATACATCTGCATCTAGCGTGCCAGAAATACGAAAATAATTAGCTACCAATGAGATTAATTTGTCCTAATACATACTTATAAAATTAAAGGGTATAGGTTTGTTAATAAACTATTAATGTGTTATTAAATATTTATATGATTTACTTATAGAAATTTTCGTAAAAATTTTGTTAATAAACTATTAGGTAATAATAATATAAAGGAAAAAACCGTATAATATGTAATGTATAACTGAATATTTGTATAATTTTCTCTATAATTTTTTGTAAAAATTTTGTTTCTTTCTTCTTCTTCGTCTTCTTCTTCTTCTTCTTCTTCTTCTATGTTGACTAGGGATATCCCTGTTTGTCATTCTATCTACACCCGCCTTATTCTGCTGATGAAGAGAACCAGCTCTGGGCCCATCTCTTTGGTGGTCGTCCTGGTAATCTTCTTCCTCTTTGTCGTCCATACATACAAACTTTGGCTAGTCTCTCTTCACTCATTCTCTCAACGTGTTCTTTCCAACCTCTTTTTCTTTCTTTTGTCCATTTGACCACGTCCTGCACATTACAATTTTCTCTGATTAAGGTATTTGTCAGCCTATCTCTGATTGACACGTTCAGCATTGATCTCAGTACTTTCATTTCGGTGATTCTCATTTTCTGCTTTGTCTTCTTAGTTTCTGCTCTTGTTTCCGTGGCATAAGTTAGAATTGGTCGTATCATGGTCTTATATACTTTTGTTTTTCCCTCTATTCTTATGTATCTGTTTCGAAATATAACATCTCTTAAGCATCCTGCCACTTGTAGGGCTCTTGTATTTTGTGATAGTACTTCTCCAGTAAGGTTACGACAGCTTGTTGTGTCAATGCCTAGGTATTTAAAGTTCATGACTTGTTCAATTATGGCATTTTCTATCTGTAGCTTACATCTTCTTGGTTCCTTGGAAATTACCATACACTTTGTTTTATTCGTTGATAGCTGCATATTGTACTTCTTAGTTGATACATTAAATAGGTGTGTCAATCTCTGGAGGTCGTCTTCGTTATCTGCGAGTAGAACCGCATCATCCGCGTAGCACATTATATTGATATTGTGTCCGCCTATCTGGTATCCGCGTTTCGGTCTGATGTCCTCTATTATGCGGTCCATTATCAAATTGAATAAGAAGGGGCTTAGCGAGTCTCCCTTCCTTATCCCTTCGTTTATCTTGATGTCTTCGGTTAGACCTTCGGATGTTATTATTTTTGTTCTGGAATTTGTGTACAAGTCATCAATTAGGTTTATGATCTCCGCTGAAACATTTTTCTGTTTTAGGATGTCCGTTATGTGCTGCTTCTTGATGCGGTCAAATGCTTTTGTTAGGTCAACAAAGCATAAGTATGCAGGGTGGTTAAATTCTATTGATTTTTCGATTATTTGTCTCACTATAAATAAGGCATCTGTGGTTCCCCTGTTTTTTCGAAACCCCTGTTGTTCCTCCGAGATCTCTATTTCCTCTTCAAGTTTGTCACGAATAATTGCTGTAAATAGTTAAGAAGTGTAATTCCTCTGTAATTGTCCGGGTTTTTGTGGTCACCTTTTTTGTCTGCGGGAATTGTATAGCTGGTTTTCCATTTTTGCGGTACTTGCTCTTCTTTAATAATTTTATTAAAAAGCTTTTGTAACTCCTCGGTAAGCATTTGTTTTTTTCTATCATATAAATTAATAAAACATCAATATTATAAATATTACTTGTGATGCATAAATTTCCTTGAAGCGCCAATGAATAATGCGCCTGAACTATGGCAACCCGCCGACAGCGGCCTGCAGCAGCTATTTTCGATTAGATTTTGCCCAATTTTCGAAGGTTCACAGATCGTATGGAAGTGTATTTCTTAGATCCAAAAAATTCACAGGTAAAGTACAAGTATTAAAAAGCATCTTCTGAAAATATGACCTTTGATATTCATTTGCCACGCCATTATGAATTTTTAAAAAAAAAAAACGTTTTTTTCATCCAAAATTAAAAATTTCTTTTTTTAAGATCGAAAATGATACATCTAAATCCAATGCACGCATTAAAAAAAATTTTACTTCCATCCGGTGAAAAGTTATCGCAATTTTTTGGTGCGAAAAATTAGTTTTTGCAAAATTTCTGGGCCCACGATGGGAAAAAATTTATTTTTTAATAGATCTTCAAAATATAAAACAATACAAACTATTTCCATAAAATTGAGCATTGTATCTTAATTAGGAAAGCGGAAAATTGAGGTTGAATTTTCAACTTTGACATACTTTTTAAGAATGATAATACCTATATTTATGTCAAATTTTAAATAGGTAATTTGTTAATAAATGTCTTAAAAAAAAACAAAACAGTAAATTTTGTCGAAAAAAAAAAATATCTCGATAACTAGTGGCGCCACCTATAACTCATATTATATGAATCGATAGATTTTTTAATTGTCTACAACTTTTGTTCGAAACATTTTGCGATACAACTTTTACTTTTCGAGATAAACTCAAAAAACCGAAATTCGTGACCATTTTAGGTCCGCCATTTTTTTTTGCACAGGTCTTTCAGAGTTACCATCGAGATATGTTTTATAGAATGCCAAATGAACGCATTTCGGAAAAAAGAACCAATGTTACATTTTTGTTAACAAAACAGCTCTTTTTTGATATAATTTCCATGGAGTGAACTGAAAAAATAATCTAAAGAAATGTTAAAATTGAAATTAAAGTTATTAATGCAAATCCCTGTTTTTGATTGTAATTAAAGTCGTCATAAGAATTGATTTAGAGAGAGATTTAATAAAATCATCCCAAAAATTTCTTCGAATACCATAAAATATCTTTTTTATTTATCTTGACGAAGTTCTCGAAAGCTTTTTAGTCTTTAATAATGCAACAAAAGTTTAAATCAAATAAAACTTTGATTAAGTAAACTTTCTTAATTGTTTTTCTGGAATTGTTTTTTGGAGCTTAAGTTGCGATATGGTTTTATTGCTTTATGAAAGTTTTAAATGGAATAAAATTGTAGTTACTATTTTGGAAAATTGGGTCTTTATATTAAACCGTCGGTAGTGGTTTTAAAATAGGCGAGTAAAATTTCTTGTTTTCTAAAATTGACGATATTGTGACTTTAATTTAGGTTTACAGTGTGCATAACATACGAATAGAAGTTTTATCATTTCTGTGCTGAACTAATTAGGCTCAGAGCACCACCAAAGTTTTTTTATATGCATTTTAATCCCCTGATTATGAATATCGAGAGAGAATTCCCGAAATATAGTCAAGTAATTTGGAAACAATTAAAAAAAATGTTTTTTTTTTGTAAAATAAACAATCTTTTTATGTGTTCCTTGGTTTACTCTAAACAAAAAGTGTCTAGAAATTGATAGAAATAATCTTTTTATGAAATTAATATAAACATCTTGTAGTGATAGGGGAAAAGTACGTGAAAGAATTATGCAAATCGGTCTAGTAGTTTTCGAGTAAATTACAACCATACAAATAAACAAACACACCAACTTTAGCAATTATATATTAGTACGATGATTACTCTTTTTGGGCTTTGTAGCTCTTTGAAATAAATAAATAATAAATAAGACACAAGAGTTATCGTAACTTGATTTAGACCTGCAGAGTATCCATCTTATTTTTTCCGGAATATCCCAAATGTTAGGCATGTATTTTCTGCGTAAAAATATTTTCCTGGTTATTATAAGAGTTCGAGAGATTTTCTGGGGAAAGGTGTGTGTCTCATTCACCTTTTTCTTCTAAAAAAATTTCGTAGCAGCTGGACCGTATGCGGATGTGGGATTTGTTGGGATTTTAATGGGTTATTTTAATGGGTTATTTTATTCATGAAGCACTATATATTCCGAAAAGAAAAAAAAACAGGCAGTTAATCCCTAAATATCAAGGATAGAGCTTCACTTATAAATTATTTAACACCCATTAAGTTCAGTGACCGATTTTATTGCCCATTTTTTGAAATCCATTAATATTTTATTGATTATGGGTTCTTCGCATTGACATTGGAACAGTCATTTTTATTCCTATGTTTGTTTTGTCTTTGATTGTGGAACGGATATTTTGAATAGACAGTTGCTTTATATGAATATCGCTCTTGGTTTTTTACAGCTCTACTGATTAGATTATGCAGTCGAAACTGGTATGGAGAGAGACGGGAATTTGAGAATAAACTATCCGTTGGTTTCTTAAAGTTCTGGAGTCGAATAAATATATATATATATATATATATATATATATATATATATATATATATATATATATATATATATATATGTATAAATAGAATTCCATTAAACAGTAATATATCCTCTTAAAATAAATCAAAAATAAATATCCTCTTAAAACATTTTGAGTTTTTCAGTTACAAAACATTAATTAATTCGTGGGCGTTTAAAAAGAAAACTGTGTTATTCTAAACCTACAATTTTGCCATTATTAACAAAATAAAAAAGGCAAAGTTCAAGGTTTGTACCCACATATTTATGGAAACCAACTGATTTTAAACATGTACCATATTATTTTGTATTTTAATTAGAAACTGAAGTTTTTAGCGAATTTATTCCCAAAATATTGTTCCCTTTGTCATGGTAATTTTTCAGGATATTCAAATGACAATGAAAATATTCGTATTCGTGTGCATATGGCATTCAAATTCCTCTACATTGTTTAGAGGAGACATTATGCATATTTGAATCTAACGTGGTCCACTAGAATTTTTTGATTGCTTTGTGTTTTTATGTATATTAAAGAAGTGAACGATACAGTATATATATATATATATATATATATATATATATATATATATATATATATATATATATATATATATATACTATATCGTGTATATATATATGGCGGATCCAATATGGCCGTCAAAAATCAAATATAGTGGTCGAATTTTTGAAAATCAACCGATTTGCGCCAAATTTGGTCTACGCGAGTTTTTGAAGTCGATGAATACGAATCAAATTTCCAATATATATATATATATATATATATATATATATATATATATATATATTCGTTAAAATCAATTAATATAACCTCTCTGTTAAAATAACAGTATAGCGAGTTTGTAAAAAAAATAATTAGATGTCTAAAATTACATGAAATTTTAAATATTTAAAAAAGTTATTTATTCTCAGCTTGTTAAAATTCGGCTTTAAGAAAAACAACAGTTTTTTGTTAAGAAAAAAATTCAGTTCTTGTTTTTGAAGAAAAAATTTTACGAAGGTTTTTTCCCGAAATAATTAAAATATTCAAAAGTGTAATCAGAACCTGACAAAAATTAAATGAAGCAAAAATTTAGACTTTATCGTTGATATCTGAAGTAGGAAATTTGCATGGATACCAAGAAAATTTTTATTTTTAATAAAACAGAATATATTTTTATAATTATTGTATTAATTTTTTTTCAGAAATCCCCTAAACAGAGAAGAATTTAAATATTACACTAAAAGCTCACATTGTTTATTTTAAAAACGCTAGAGAAATCAGCTGATAATTATATCAGAACAGAAAATTTTGAACAGGTGCCACTGCACACTCATCATCACGTGTCACAAGCGGGCAGATCTAGAGAAACTGCACATATGAGATTCAAGACACACTGAACAACAAGGAAACCATGTATGTGTCTTTCTGGATATAGAATAGACTTGTGACAACACTCCACATAAGGTGGTCAAACGAGCATTTAACGTCCAAATGGATAGTGCGACTTCTTTCTTCTAGAATAACAGACACAAAGATAGGACAGGACACTATCACCCTCTACTAAGGGATGCCCCCAGGGTGAGGGGGAGCAGCTTCTCCCCTTGATCTGACTGACCCTGGCATATCCTGTCAGGGTTATACCGATGACGTGGTCATAATCGCAAGGGGCAAATTCGAAAAGTAACTTTTGCGATATAGTTCAAAGAGGACTAAACACACTAGTTTGTAGAAACACTGCGGTAGTGAGACCAATCATCACCTATGGAGTAGGGATCTGGAATAAAAGAACCAATCTAGGCAATACGAGAGCTAGTTTCTCGAAAGTTCAAAGACTGACCTTTACATCTATAACTGGAGCAATAAAAATCTGCTCATCAGTCACCATGGAGGTAAACCTTAAACCCACACATATACTGCTCGAGAGTATGACGACGAAGACAATATATAGGATGGTAAGAGCAAAAAAGAAAGCCCAATCTCTTATCCAAAAATCAACAAATCACCAATACGTAAAATCAGATGAAATACCCTTTGAATGAATGGCTACTGATATAGCTGGATCAGAGATAGGCAACATATACATCTTGTTTGCTATTGACTACTTCAGTAAATGACCTGAGGTATTTGCTATCCCTAACCAGGAGACCTCAACAGTAGCTAAAATCTTAGCCAATCATGTCTTCAGTCAATTTGGAGTTACATTTTGACCAAGGACGTAATTTTGGATCTAAACTTTTTACATTCTCAGTCATACAGCATGGCTGAACAATTTATTAGTACCATTACTGAGCACCTCTCAAGGGTTGTGGACAGACATCAGAAAGATTGGAACAAATATTGAGTAATCTTTTTAATGGCTTATCGATCCGTAGTTCATGAAACTACCGGAGTTGTACAAATTAAGGTCTTATTTGGCAAGGAACTTAGATTGACTTGCGACATAATGTTCGATTTCTGAACACATGAAAGTATGGAGATTGAAGACTGGGTGGATGTCTTACAAGAGAAGGTGAGAGAAGTTCACATATATATATATATATATATATATATATATATATATATATATATATATATATATATATATATATGTATATATATATATATATATATATATATATACAATGAAGACAAGAAATGATGTCAAGGCAAACTTGGCAGTGTTACAACAAGGATATGAAGTTTGGTTATGGAATACACAAAGGAAGAAAGGCAAATTATCTAAGTCAATGCATGGAAAGGACCATATGTTATTGTTTATAGAATTCAGCGCAAGTCTCAAGCCAAATGAAAGTAGTAATGAAACTGATCGGGATAATCAGAATTAGGGGGGGGGCAGTGTAACGAAGGACTAAGGGAACTCGGCCACGTCCCTATAGAAATATTGTATTATAACCAAAGACTAGGGGAATTCATCTGCGTCCTTATAGAAGTATTATATCGATTAGTCATCATTCTTACTCATGTATATAATCGAGTATATAAATAAGTAGAATAGGATTTAAAGCTTCTTGCACACGAAGCCAGTATTCGAACCAGGTCAATAAGCCAGGCCAGTATTGTCTTCGTGTGCACGGTAATATTATCACAGCGCAGCTGTCTCAAGCCAGCAGCGTTGCCAATATTCCTCGTCGAACTTAAAAAAATCAATTTGGTTTTATTTATTTTTTTAATTAACTTGCCGACTTACATTACTTACATTACTCACGCTTTTCTTTTATTTTTGAGTGAAAAAGGAGGATTGAAAATATTAATTGCTTTTGCGTTTGAGTGAAAAAGGAGGATTGAAAATATTAATTGCGTAATTTCTACTAGTCTCTCTGTATACAAAATCTGTTCTATATGTGAAAATTCAGATTTGTATATGTTCTTTTTTACTGTGTACTGGTAAACAAGGAAAGAAAAACAACAGTCTTACTTAAATGGTAGGGTTGGCAACACTGCATGCCCGTAATCGAGACAGGACGGTAAATAGAATGCCAGTAACAGTTTTTTATTGCACTGGTAAACAAAGATAGACTAACGACGGCTTACATGTGTAGAGTAGCGCCATCTGGTGAATTGAAAGAAATTCGTGGGCATTTAAGCACGAAATCGTTTAGATTCCGTTGCGTAGCGGTAGATCTACCGCTAAAATTGTAGGGTTGGCAACACTGCTAGCCTTTCCCACTGAACTGGCTTACTGTCTTGGTTTCGTGTGTAATGAGCATAATTGTTAGTTATATTTGAACGATAGAATTAACAAGTACTTATGAAAGAGTTAAAAGTAATTAGGGAAAAGTTTTATTTGTATTTAAACACAGTGAGAATATAATCGTTCCAATTTTTTTTTTTAAAATACTAAAACTTAAACTATCGGTATGTGAGTATAATAAATAGTTTCTATTGTCGATAAAAAATCGTAAGAATATCTATAAATTTTGTTAACATGAAAACTTACAAGTCAACAAATAAAAACTTCTTAACAAAAGCTGCACTCGTATGAAATACGACCAATAAATTTCAGAAAATATACCGGGCTCTATCGGAAATTATATTTATTCAAATATGACGTTCAGTTGGCGCAACATTTTATCTTAACGACTTGTAACTACCGCTTGCATTTTTCATATCTCTTTCAGTCTGAACTAAGGGAATGGAGTTCACTATTTTAAAATTAAAAATAAAAATACACAAACTCGAACGTATTACTGTATGTGTTAGTATGTTTCAGGTAAAAAGGAAAAAAGGAATCAAAAGCTGTTTAAAGTTTTTTTTTTATGTTACACAAGGTCTCATTATTTATCGTGAACAATAAAATAAAATAACGTACGTACGTTCAAGTTCACTTGAAAACGGCTAGAGATAACTACTAGCCGAAACGTCGTGATAATTAACAAAAATAAAGACAATGGAAGTCCAACAGATATCTACTATTTCGCAAGAAACATCATTGTCTATGACCTTCAAATAAATACTTATTGTTCCGAAATTTTTATTTATAAGTAATGGCACACAGCAATACACCATTTTTTAATCAAAAGACACAACCAGGACCATTTACTATAATCTTTTCTTTTATTATTATTACCTCTTGTGCACTAAAAGTTTACTATTGTTCTATTTTATCTTGTTTCCGTAACAATAAATACGTCAATGATCTCTAAATTCAATCTTCGGTTAAAAGGACTGTTACTGTAACAGACTGTTTTGTCATGTTAAGCTTTTTCCATAATTGAAAGTTAATTTAGAGTATCAGCTTGTTACAAACTTAAATCTAATCAAATATATCATAATCCCATAATTCAGTCTGATTAATGGCATAAATAACCCACAATCCTGTCGCAGCATTTAAAATGATTGCTATTTAATCGGTTTTCATTTGTTTTCCATAATCAATTCTCTTTTAAAAAGTGGAGCAATTTATATTAATTCATGTAATCCTTAGATCTATTATATCCATCACTAGCGACCTGGATTTGGACGAGTTCAATTCAGTTTATAAATGAGAATTTATCGGCTAGAACAGGTCCTCCATTTTATTTAAAAATTCTAAACAAATAAACTGTGCAATGACTAGAAAGTATCCTTGAGTGAATTTACTTTAACCCAATTTAATTAATATTTTTTACTAGTCCATGAACATTTAACGCTTCTTTGTAAAAATAGTGTTAAAAATATACCAGTAAAATAATGCACTTTAAGCAAAAAATACTATTTAATAGCAAAACATTTTTGTTAAAATGTGAATGCCATTTGTTTAATGCTATCTCTCCACCGAAAAACAAATTTTTGCACTGCGCAAATTAGAAAAATTATGTTTAAAACACGAGCAACTCGACATACACCGAATGAAAAATTGCCACCATTATAAAATGCGGAAATGTACGGTACAATTATAAAATTTATATAAATAAATATGCACAAGAACGTTCAGGATGCAAAATATATAAAGCATCATAAAAAAGCATTTATTCTTCTTTTAAAAAATTAACATATTTGTGTGTATCGGATTTTTAAATTCAATAGTGAGAAATTTGTTATCAAGCAATCGTCTTATAAGCATTTGCCAATGTCTCGCACTTATCATCTTCAGGAACTTCATTTTTATGGAATTCTAATGATATCGGTATTAGTTTAGGATGTCAGGGTCTCAAAAAACTAATGGTTAGATCTTTTCTGTTTGTTATATAGCTTACCCGGGAGCCCAGTGGATTTGCGATAAAAAGACATGGGTACAACAAAGTTTTACGATAACATTGGACAACAGCCAAAATATATCTAAAATAAAGTCGTCTAAATCTAACCATTTTTGGTATGCTAAAACCAAAACTAACTCGTTTCATGTTGAAGGAAAAAAAAATGTAGTCCAAAAACGAACTTACTTAACACTGCCGTATGTAAACGGGTTATCCGAACAATTAAAGAGTATTCTCTCACAAGACAACATATATATATATATATATATATATATATATATATATATATATATATATATATATATATATATATATAATGGTATGAGTGCAAAAATATATTACATACGGTATATTTTCCTAAATATTGCTTCATTTAATAACTGTACAGGGTGAGTCAACGATTGGATGAAGTAAGTTTGTGCCTTTTCGGTGAAATTTACAAAGAAACTATATTTATTGTTTGATACAGTTTATTTTTACGCAGATTTTTAAAATATTTAGGACTCTACAGGGTGAGCCAAAAAACTAGGACAGCATAAAGTTGTATTTTTTTAAATAGAACACCCTATATACGAATCGTATTTTCGATTTAGCTTATAATTTTAAATCGTTTTTATTAAGGGTTTACTATAACAAATCTTTATAGTTTCTGAGATAATTAAGTTTAAAGAAAAAAAGTCACATTTTCAAGCATCAATTCAATCCTAAATAACGTTTTCAATTTTGTGACAAATATATTCAAATTTGGAATTTAGCAAGGCCAAGGACAAGTTAACATAATTTTTACCTAATATTTGCAATAAAAGCTACAGAGTGTTGAACACATCGGCTCAAATTTGAACAAGTTTAAATGAATAAATATCTTTTTTTTTAATGGTACACCCTGTATATTTTCATGTTATTTAATAGAGTAATAAAAACCCTAAAAGTTTTGTTCAATATATCCTATACCTATTTATAATAGTTTTTGAGATATTTCAGTTTTTCTTATTTTCCATACTTTTTTACAGAAATAGTCTTCATTATCATAGTAGCCATGGCAAAAACAATGTAAAAGAACATTTTTCTGTGTGTCAAATTTATAACCGCAATCGATTCTTTTGGTTTTTATGTAGTGTAGTTTGGTTTTTTTTGCATTCATCTTATATTGTAAAATGAATTTTCCAAAGAATGAGTTAATAGATATGATTTATACAATAGGAGAGGCTAAAAAAAATTGCCTTCTTGCTCAAAGAATTTACAAAATGAAGTATCCTGATCGACGCCAGCCTAATACCCATACTTTTCAAAACTTAATGCAAAGATTTGATTCTTCTGGTACTGTTGATTATCCAAAACGTAAAGTGGTCAACAAACCAGTAACAAATGAAGAAAAAGAACTACAAGTATTGTTAAATGTTCAGGAAAATCCATTGGTAGCCGTCAGTTAGCAGCATTATGTGAAACATCACAATCCACCGCTAATCGTACTACCAAGAAATATAGGTATCATCCATATCACATGGAATTACACCAAGAATTGCATGGACAGGATTTTGAAAGTCGTGTAAACTTTTGTCGTACAATAAATGCGGAGATTCAATTAAATCCAAATTTATTATGCAAGGTAATGTTTAGTGATGAAGCTACTTTTAAAAGTAACGGTGCCGTAAATAGACGCAACATGCATTATTATGCCACAGAAAACCCATTTTGGATTAGAGAGGTGCAACATCAAAACCACTGGTCATTAAATGTTTGGTGTGGTATTCATCATAATCGAATTATTGGACCCCACTTTTTTAATGAACCACTAAATGGCCATAGTTACCTGAACTTTCTACAAGAAGAACTACCCCAACTGCTTCAAGGTCTCGATAGGGATGAGCTCGACAGTATGTGGTTCCAGCACGATGGTGCGCCTCCGCATTACCATCGTGAAGTTCGTGCGTTTTTGGACCAACGATATCCGCAAAAATGGATTGGACGTGGGGGTTTCATTGAGTGGCCACCAAGGTCTTGCGACATCACCCCATTAGATTTCTTCCTATGGGGTTATATTAAAAATAAGGTGTATGTTAATCCACCAACAACAGTGGAAGATATGCGAAACAGGATTAGGGATACCTGTAGAACAATAACGCCACTAATTTTGTCCAGGGTCCGAGAAAATCTGCAAAAAATACTAAATTTGTGCATTGCACAAGAGGGTCGATTATTCGAACACTTATTAAAAAGAAATAATTAATCTCAGTATTTAATAGGTAATTTTTTTGTTTCAATTTAGTATAAAAGTAAATATGTATTTGCCTTGTCGTTATTGTTGTGTTAATTTTTTCACATTATGTTTAATTAAACTATTGCCGTTGTAATACAACGAATAATGTATTTCATCATATTTAACCACATTCTGTTTGTTTCTGTAGTTTATTTTTATTATTTTACATGGCTACTATGATAATGAAGACTATTTCTGTAAAAAAGTATGGAAAATAAGAAAAACTGAAATATCTCAAAAACTATTATAAATAGGTATAGGATATATTGAACAAAACTTTTAGGCTTTTTATTACTCTATTAAATAACATGAGAATATACAGGGTGTACCATTTAAAAAAAAGATATTTATTCATTTAAACTTGTTCAAATTTGAGCCGATGTGTTCAACACCCTGTAGCTTTTATTGCAAATATTAGGTAAAAATTATATTAACTTGTATTTGGCCTTGCTAAATTCCAATTTTGAATATATTTGTCACAAAATTGAAAACGTTATTTAGGATTGAATTGATGCTTGAAAATGTGACTTTTTTTCTTTAAACTTAATTATCTCAGAAATTATAAAGTTTTGTTATAGTAAACCCTTAATAAAAAAGATTTAAAATTATAAGCTAAATCGAAAATACGATTCGTATATAGGGTGTTCTATTTAAAAAAATACAACTTTATGCTGTCCTAGTTTTTTGGCTCACCCTGTAGAGTCCTAAATATTTTTAAAATCTGCGTAAAAATAAACTGTATCAAACAATAAATATAGTTTCTTTGTTAATTTCACCGAAAAGGCACAAACCTACTTCATCCAATCGTTGACTCACCCTGTATAAAGAAAATCTGTAGTAGTAATTTCGAGTTTTTCGCTTTTGAAGTAGTACACCTTGTATAGTAAATAACTTAAAAGAAACTCGCAATAGGCTAATTAGGGACGATTAATTATGTCTGGCAAGTCAGCGCTAAATCCGTTGAAAATTAATTGTCATAGGGAAAAGAGCAGTCAGCATATTATAAGTTTTTCCTCCTCCGTAGAATGAAAAATCTTCGGATAATCCCTTTGGATCTTATTTGTCACAAGTTTTTGTAGTTAAGTATCTCGGGTTTGTTTAGGATGAAAAATGAATGAATGAATTTTCTTTAGTTTTCTTTTATTAGGTTTTTCTTTACAAATAGTAATTTTTAATAAAATAGTTTATTTGTATAGTTTCTGTCGACGGTGTTTATGAATATTATACGTCCCGGAAGTTTTTAAATGAATGGTGTATACAGTCGCGGATGCAAGGGGGGTGGTAGGCCCCCCCCCCAAGAGCTTTGAGTTCAAGAAAATAGACCCGATTTTGTCTCTTATACTATAGTTTATTCAAGAACTAGAGAGAGTAATAAATCATTTTTTATCTTTTTTTTTTGTTCGCAAACTACCTGTGTTACAGAAAATTTAAATAATCAACTGTGTTTACGCTGGTAAACATTACTTATCTAATTCATAATCAAAGTCAGTGAAGCTATCTTCGTTCAAATTAATTATAATTGGTTCCTCGATCTCACTGATCATGAGATCGAGTTTCCACATTTTCATTTATACTTTTATTTTATGGATTTTTCCCAATTTTCTGCAGTGACTTTATTCAAAAAAATCTTTCAAAAGTTCAGTTAAATTACTAATTTTGTAAGTTGTGTTATTTCTAGCAACTCTACCTTTTACTTGAGAGAGATATTTCCTTCTCCAACGGACATGTTCCGGACGATCTATAAGAACAAATTTTCTATCTGGTTTTTTTCAGCAAAAAGTAAGTTCTCTGAGCAATTTTCAGAGCTCAGTTCTTTTAATTTCAGGTAAATTCCGATCTTCATTGATTTTGTCGACGGTTGGGATCTGTTTCTTATAATAAAATGTATGTACAACTCCTTTTATTGCAGATTACATCTCTTTTTCCGACGAAGTTTTTCGTCTGCCTGTGATCGAATGGGGCTTGGGAGTACTAACAATTCCAGTCGGTTTTTTCTCCTTCAGTATTTGGTAGATAGTAGATTTTCCAACCCCTGGCATGTTGAAACACATTTCAACAGAGCTTTTAATATTATTATCTAGCTATTGATATCTTAATGCTTTTTCTTCTTATTATTATTCTTAGTATAGGACTTTGTCCTGTATTGACTGTCAATGCATCTCGTTTATTCTTGTTCCTGTGACACCGATGTCCAGCTCTCTTTCCATCTTTTAGGCGGTCGACCAGGAAGCCTTGAGGAGTTTGGTATTCCTTCTTTTGCAATTTTTGCCACTCGGTCGTTGGTCATCCTGTCGCATCCTTAATGCATCATAAATATTCATCGTAATAGGTTTCTCGTTGAGGAAAAAATGCCCTGGTTTAACGATTTTGGAATAAATATAGATGTGGAAGCCATATCTTTTGGGTATCTCAATAATCTCAAATCACTACATAGTATAAAACAAAGTCGCTTTCTCTGTCCCTATGTCCCTTTGTATGCTTAAATCTTTAAAACTACGCACCGGATTTTGATGCGGTTTTTTTCAATAGATAGAGTGATTCAAGAGGAAGGTTTATATGTATAATAACATCCATTAAATAGTGGAGAAATACTGTTATTTTTGAGGTTTCTAATGTGATGTCGTTAATTATAATATTTTTTTCCGCTTACATTGCAAACGCAGGCTGAACCCTACGAGATTTATCAAAATAATGTACTAATTATTTGTACACATTGAAAAGGTCTACAGAAAACTCCGCGATGGTATATGTCTATCTCTCATGGATATCCCACAATAACATTTTTTTGTCATTTACTTTTTACGACAAATAATGGCAAATTTTGAAGCGATTTTAACCAATACAGCATTAATCCTTATCCAATTAAATAACTTAAATACATTGTTGATTTAATATAGATCTATATGGTCCTTTACAGCACAAGATTTAAATGAATATTTTCGAAGATATTACAGATTTAAAATTGCGGGAAGTAGCGCTTGCGGCGGTACTGGCCGACCGGGGCGGCGGCAGCGTGCCTATAAATAGCGCGTCGGAGGCCGATGTAATAATTGTTGTAAAAATAAAATAAATAGTCACAGTTTTTCTGTAGTGTATTTAGTATCAGCATTGCACCCGTGCAAAGCCGGGGCGGGTCGCTAGTAATATATAAAAATAAGCACAAACAAGATAAATCACTAAGGACACACTGTAAGGTGTACTTTGCTCACTGACAGAAATTAAACCGTACTATCAGAAATTTTATTGTTGCAGTAAATATAATTAAATATAATTAGATTTACGGCAGTCCTCAGTTACCTGCGGCACTGGAGCAGGTACGTTGGAGGTTTTGGTAACAGTTTTATGACTCATTCTAATTCTTGAATAGAGTATAGAAATCTGTATGCTTGCGATCCCTCTCCCGTTCCCAAGAGCTTTGAGTTCAGGAAAATAGACCCAATTCTGCCTCTTATACTAGGAATGTGTATGCTGCTCGCATCCTTCCCCACATCGGTAACTTGTTTTTTCTTGTGATCGCCCCTCACCTCTCCAAGAGCTTCAAATTCAGAAAACTACACCCGACTCTGCATTTTACACTAGAAATGGGAATGTTGCTGGTGTCCCCCCCCCCCCCCGTCGACAATTGGCTTTCGCTTGGCATACTGTACTTTTATGATATCACCGCCCCCCCAAAAGAGAGAGACTGGATCCGCCCCTGGGTGTATATTCATTTCGGTTTCAGAGTCGATGAACAATCACTCTGGGTTGTCATAAGTCTTATTTCATGGCTTGATAGATTGAGATGACTGTGATAATATGATATCATGAGCTAATATATTCGTTTTAAACAATCAAAACAAATAAAGCGCTATGTCGCTTTATTTTTATCCAATAGTGTATCTCTTGTTTAAAACTCGAAGTGTCATAAATTATGTAATAAAATACATTTACAATATGAAGAAAAACTGACTCAAATAAATTATTTAATAAAATGTAAATACAGCTAATGTAGCTCGACGCTAAAAATTAATTGGATAAAATATGAAAAACATCAATTGCGTTACGCGTTTAGAAATAGTATGAAAGTGGATATTTTAATTAAATATTATTTCATAATTGAATTGGCTTAATAATTTATGTAACAACCTGAAAACAGCTTATTTCAATTTCTATTTAATTTATTCCAATTAAATATTCGAAAGGTAAATTTGCATTTAAAACAATTTTGTAGTTTGTTTGTTGCGTTATCAAAAAGTATCCCTGTTTTTGATACAGTGAAAGAGTTGTTTGAAGGTCATAGATAACGATGCTTCCTGTGAAGTAGTAGATATATGTTGAGCTTTCATTCTTCATTGGATCTCTTTCTTTCGTCAATGTAGGAGTTGCCACAGTCACAAGATATCTAAAACACACAGTTTTTCATGTCCTTTTGAGTTATTAGTTTGATCCTAGAACTCTGGCTTCTCAGAGAGTTATTTAAATTGAGAACAACGTTGATATAAAATCGTTTTCCTATTCTTTCATCTTTTTCGGAAATGCCTCTAACATAGGGATGTTTAACACTGGTTTTCGTTCATTATTCATCATATTTACTGGAAATCCGTTAGCTGTTAAGTCACTTTCAATATGATCTATATCTTTCATTAAGTTTTCATTGCAGTTGCAAAGAGTTAATACTTTATCTACAAGGTTTCTGATAATTCTATGAGGTTTGATTCTGCCTGCCATTTCTTTCATCTAAGAATGGTAATTTAGATTGTATTTCTTTCTTCATAGTGAGTGTAATGATTGAGACTAATTTTGTTGAGATAAGAAAGGAAGTTGTAAAGTTCTTCGTCGTTTCCATTCCATATAATAAAGGTGTCGTCTAAGAATCTAAATTTTGGTTTCCTATTTGTGGATTCAGTTTCAAGGGTGTCGAACCATTCCACGAAAATATTTGCGACCATCGGTAAGAGTGACGATCCCATTGAACGCCCATCATCCTGGATAAAGAATTTTTCCTCTTCTTGGAAACCAGAATTTGTCCAACAACATTCCATCAAGATCACAATAGCGTATGGTGGTAGAGATGTTCCTTCTGCTAAGGTCATCTTTTACTCTTCAAGTTCCTTTCTTATGATCTTTAGTGTCTTCTTAACTGGAACGTTGGTGTATAGGCTTTCCATGTAAAAGCTAATAAAAATATTTTGTAGTTGTATTTTCATTTCACGTATAATTTCTACGAAATGTTGCTTGTACTTGATAAAGTAAAAGAAGTCACTATAATGAAGAAACTGAAAATTGACATTTCTAATACTGGTATTTTAACTTTTTAATATAAATTTAAACTTTTTTTAAGAGCTAGACTGCTTATCAACTTGGTGATGGATATACTGCCCATAAAACCCTGAAAATGTGACATAGTGTATAATATTTGGAAGAAGGCAACTAGTAAACACCATATCAGTCTTCATAATACTTTGGTCAATTTGTTGTGTCTGTTGTAATTTTTTGCATCTTAAAAGTTCTCTTTTGAGCATTTATTCCAGGCAATTTCTGATGGCAGCCGTCAATTAGATCAAGATTATCACTTAGTATTGTTTATAATATCAGAGCAGTGTTTGGTGGAGCTCAGATGATGTGACAATGAGTTTATTGAAAGGCAGAACCCTAATAGTCTTAATGAATCGTATTGGGCTTGTGTCTGTCTCTATGTCGTTGGTTGGAAAGTACTTTCAGTTGCATTATAGTTATTTAAAATGATATGTGTTTTAAAAAGACAACAATCTCAGTATAGACGACACTATCTCTTAGCAAAATGGCTTTACCATTCCCATCCTTCATTAATCCCAGAAATACCCAGATATTAGAAGGAATGAGTTATGTAGGGGTCATTTCCATGTTGTTGGCCCTAGATAATGTGCATTTCCCATAAATTTTAGGACAGTTTGAGTAGTCGCATATCTTTACACTGGTGTTCTCTAAAGTCCAATCTCTTAATAATATGCACGGTATTATTCCAGTTGTTGATGGAAATATGAAGATCGAATTTATATTTCTCATTCCCCATTCTATGCCTATTTGGACTCTGTATTTAGTGAGCTTCTTATATGCTTGTCCCTCAAGGATGGTCAATTCAGCAGGGATAAGTTACGTGCAAGTTAAAATCTCTGCTTATCTCGGACCGTCGTGTATGAAGAAGTCACACCGAATCTAGGCCAGATAAATTTGAACAAAAATCACTTGACAATAAGTCTAACAAGCACATTCATAGAAATTTTAGAGAAATGCCATTGTCTGGAGCCAAAACTGGATATTACAGTATCTTGATTTCAAGCCAAAAGGCTTCGCACTTCCTCCAGGGAATATTGACTCATACTAGGTATACAAAGATACCAAAAGTATGAAGTTCTGTGGGAACTCTGTCATACTGTGGTACCCTATCAGAAAACATAGCTAATACTCTTTCCAAACATAACGTAAAAGCAGCCTTAAAATCTCAACACAATCTGTCCACTATCCTTTACAATGCTAAAGATAAAATTAATAAATTTGATAAATCAGGAGTTTATAAGTTAAAATGTTCAGAGTGTGATAGCTTGTACAGGGTGAGTCAACGATTGGATGAAGTAGGTTTGTGCCTTTTCGGTGAAATTAACAAAGAAACTATATTTATTGTTTGATACAGTTTATTTTTACGCAGATTTTAAAAATATTTAGGACTCTACAGGGTGAGCCAAAAAACTAGGACAGCATAAAGTTGTATTTTTTAAATAGAACACCCTATATACGAATCGTATTTTTGATTTAGCTTATAATTTATAATCTTTTTTATTAAGGGTTTACTATAACAAAACTTTATAGTTTCTGAGATAATTAAGTTTAAAGAAAAAAAGTCACATTTTCAAGCATCAATTCAATCCTATATAACGTTTTCAATTTTGTGACAAATATATTCAAATTTGGAATTTAGCAAGGCCGAGGACAAATTAACATAATTTTTACCTAATATTTGCAATAAAAGCTACAGGGTGTTGAACACATCGGCTCAAATTTGAACAAGTTTAAATGAATAAATATCTTTTTTTTTAAACGGTACACCCTGTATATTTTCATGTTATTTAATAGAGTAATAAAAACCCTAAAAGTTTTGTTCAATATATCCTATACCTATTTATAATAGTTTTTGAGATATTTCAGTTTTTCTTATTTTCCATACTTTTTTACAGAAATAGTCTTCATTATCATAGTAGCCATGTAAAATAATAAAAAGAAACTACAGAAACAAACGGAATGTGGTTAAATATGATGAAATACATTATTCGTTATATTACAACGGCAATAGTTTAATCAAACATAATGTGAAAAAATTAACACAACAATAACGACAAGGCAAATACATATTTACTTTTATACTAAATTGAAACAAAAAAATTACCTATTAAATACTGAGATTAATTATTTCTTTTTAATAAGTGTTCGAATAAACGATCCTCTTGTGCAATGCACAAATTTAGTCTTTTTTGCAGATTTTCTCGGACCCTGGACAAAATTAGTGGCGTTATTGTTCTACAAGTATCCCTAATCTTGTTTCGCATATCTTCCACTGTTGTTGGTGGATTAACATACACCTTATTTTTAATATAACCCTATAGGAAGAAATCTAATGGGGTGATGTCGCAAGACCTTGGTGGCCACTCAATGAAACCCCCACGTCCAATCCATTTTTGCGGATATCGTTGGTCCAAAAACGCACGAACTTCACGATGGTAATGCGGAGGCGCACCATCGTGCTGGAACCACATACTGTCGAGCTCATCCCTATCGAGACCTTGAAGCAGTTGGGGTAGTTCTTCTTGTAGAAAGTTCTGGTAACTATGGCCATTTAGTGGTTCATTAAAAAAGTGGGGTCCAATAATTCGATTATGATGAATACCACACCAAACATTTAATGACCAGTGGTTTTGATGTTGCACCTCTCTAATCCAAAATGGGTTTTCTGTGGCATAATAATACATGTTGCGTCTATTTACGGCACCGTTACTTCTAAAAGTAGCTTCATCACTAAACATTACCTTGCATAATAAATTTGGATTTAATTGAATCTCCGCATTTATTGTACGACAAAAGTTTACACGACTTTCAAAATCTTGTCCATGCAATTCTTGGTGTAATTCCATGTGATATGGATGATACCTATATTTCTTGGTAGTACGATTAGCGGTGGATTGTGATGTTTCACATAATGCTGCTAACTGACGGCTACCAATATAAGGATTTTCCTGAACATTTAACAATACTTGTAGTTCTTTTTCTTCATTAGTTACTGGTTTGTTGACCACTTTACTTTTTGGATAACAGTACCAGAAGAATCAAATCTTTGCATTAAGTTTTGAAAAGTATGGGTATTAGGCTGGCGTCGATCAGGATACTTCATTTTGTAAATTCTTTTGAGCAAGAAGGCAATTTTTTTGAGCCTCTCCTATTGTATAAATCATATCTATTAACTCATTCTTTGAAAAATTCATTTTACAATATAAGATGAATGCAAAAAAAACCAAACTACACTACATAAAAACCAAAAGAAGCGATTGTGGTTATAAATTTGACACACAGAAAAATGTTCTTTTACATTGTTTTTGCCATGGCTACTATGATAATGAAGACTATTTCTGTAAAAAAGTATGGAAAATAAGAAAAACTGAAATATCTCAAAAACTATTATAAATAGGTATAGGATATATTGAACAAAACTTTTAGGGTTTTTATTACTCTATTAAATAACATGAAAATATACAGGGTGTACCATTAAAAAAAAGATATTTATTCATTTAAACTTGTTCAAATTTGAGCCGATGTGTTCAACACCCTGTAGCTTTTATTGCAAATATTAGGTAAAAATTATGTTAACTTGTCCTTGGCCTTGCTAAATTCCAAATTTGAATACATTTGTCACAAAATTGAAAACGTTATTTAGGATTGAATTGATGCTTGAAAATGTGACTTTTTTTCTTTAAACTTAATTATCTCAGAAACTATAAAGTTTTGTTATAGTAAACTCTTAATAAAAAAGATTTAAAATTATAAGCTAAATCGAAAATACGATTCGTATATAGGGTGTTCTATTTAAAAAAATACAACTTTATGCTGTCCTAGTTTTTTGGCTCACCCTGTAGAGTCCTAAATATTTTTAAAATCTGCGTAAAAATAAACTGTATCAAACAATAAATATAGTTTCTTTGTTAATTTCATCGAAAAGGCACAAACCTACTTCATCCAATCGTTGACTCACGCTGTATATCGGAAGTGGTAGAAGCTTTAAAACCCGCTTTTTAGAACACCACTGATCATATAGACTACAAAAAAACAGACTCGAGCTTTGCCAACCATTGCTTAGAACACAGCCACAGACATATTACATTATTCAACAAAGGGCCAAAAGTTAGATATTCTTGAATCTTTAGAAAGATATAAACATAGTAAAAATATAAATGTAAATTTGCTTAATGACCAAACAGAACTTGGGTTTTCCCCGTTATTTGTTGTTGTCAAGTAATAATTAGTTCCCAAAATTTAGTACCTCCCCTTTGTAATAATGTAATTTCTCAGGTAGTTTTTATTTATTGTTAAATTTTCTCATGTTTCTGTATTGAATACTTAGTCTACCTTTGTAATTCAGTTTGAAAATGACTCTGTTAGTTGAAACTGCAGTCACTGTTTTCTTAATAAATTTAGTGGTATAAAACATAGTAGTTCCTTTTTAAACATTTCCCTAATTAGTTAACATTTGCCAGAACATTTCCTTTTTTTTTCATTCAGACCTTTTCGGGCAGGAAAAGGAACAAAAGACACAAATGTCAAATTAACCTCGTTTATATATCTATGTTGTTTACCAAGCCCGCTAAGTAACTATATCGCTATCTGTCAGTTTATTTTATTTTTCTCTTTAAAAAACAATAGACGGCCTTATCTTTAAAAGCAACGGAAGTGAGGCGATAATTCAATTTTATGTCATAAACAAGAGAGGGACAGGAAAAAAATAATGTCAGATTTAGGGGCATTAATTTTTATATTCAGTTTTCTGAAAGATAATAACGGATAAATGTAACGGATATTTTTTGATGTTATAATAACAAATACTTATTTTTGTGATAAATTATGATAGAGACGAAGTAAAGTCGTATTCTTGATGATTTACTTTAGAAAGCGAAAATAAAACAATGGTTCACCGTTTTTTATGGGGGTCATTCCTCAATTCTATCATTAGGGATCAGTAATAAACTATCTATTAAATTTTTTTTTATTGATCTTTTCGCCGACATTCACTTTTGCAATAAAAAAATACCAAAACTTCTGTAAAGTAAACCGAACATAATCAACAATGAACTTGTGTAACCAAACATCATAAACAACCTGTTAAAATAGCTTCACATAACTTCTGTCGTTTTTCTTTTTCCAATACCCGAGAGGTTTTCCGAAGAGAGGTAAAATAATCCCAAAACCACTTTCCTGTACTACACGGAATAAAATTTATGTTTCTTATTACTAAATGGGTAACTTTTGGAAGTGCGCGAAAAGGAACTTGAGATTTTCTGTTTCTATTGGAGTATAGAAGCGAGTCGCATCAAGTGCTTATATATAGAATCAGTATTTTGAAAATAGTTATACTTTTCTACCGACAATCTGAGTGATAAATTTTTAGATTTGTAAAAAAAATAAAAGTGCATATTCTTTTATAAAATGTATTTTAAATTATTGTCTAGTTATCGGAGATTTCAGAAACGTATAATGCATCGAAGTTTTATTTTATACCTTTTATTTATTTCAAGTTTTTATCGGAATAGTAAGAAAAAATAAACACCTCAGTCAGAAAAAAAAATTATTAGTTATTATGTAAAATCAAGTGTTCAGTTTTTTTAACTTTGCTTAACTAGAATATGAGCATTTATTATTATTTAGCTCGATTATCGGAAATCTTATTAGAAATATATAAAAAATGACATTTAATACCACTCTGTCTCATTTTTGCTTGTTAAGACAACAAACTTTGAAATATTTTGCAAATAATTGCAATAAACCATAGTTGAAATTCTGTTAATACATGTATGGTCAATATATTATATTATAATACGTTATTTTAGTATATGTTTTCATTAAACTGAATCATATGCTACTTCGACGTTTAATTACAAGAGGGACAAAATTGTGACAGAGTGGTAGATATTAATTAGCCATATTTGAACTTAATCCTTTAACATTTCTAAAGTTTTTAAACCGATAACAAAACATAATACTTCTCTTATAATGCTACATAAAATATTATTTCTTAGTAAGAAACCATCCTTTGGTACAACGTAAAATCAGACTAATCTTCTCTTTTCTCTTATTCTACTGTTCAAATACTTCTATTGGTTCAACAAATTCGTAATAAACACGCCCTTCCTCTTTTGACTTCTTTAGGACTTGGAATTATTTTTATCAATTTTTCAAACATCACATCTGATTTTACTAATTTAAATATTTTTCCAGTGTCATCAACAGTTTTATAAAACATCACCCGAACATCTCCATCTTCATCCACACAACTTTTTGCAACTCCTAAGTAGGTGTACTCTAATTTGTTTTTACTGGGTACTTTTACTAACATATGTGTACCATTTTTGTTAATAATTAGTGGATGTTGTCTACAGACAGGTCATATAAAGTACCCCGGTTTTATGTGCACAGTTTTTCTCAGATTAACAAGAGGCTGACCATCTTATCTTCTGAACTAGAAGTATAAAGAGTCTCATAAAATCTCTTTGTAGGAACTCTAATTATGTTGGTTATATCAGCCAGTGGTTCTTCTAAATCTGAGGTTGGGCTGTCGCTAACTTCTATCTCATGTTCAGGCAATGGGCGATAAGTCTTCAAATTGTAACAATCACAAAATTTGTTGCAAAAAACAACTCAATGTTCGGTAGCTCAGCACTCCAGGTTGCTGAGCCACTAGTTGGTGGACGTCCATAGTGCCTTTCAACGGAATAATTCCACTTGGAATTTCATTAAAAACAGCTTTATCTTACTGCGGTCTTTAAGTGCTTCATAAATTGTAAAGCGTCAACAATGTCGTGTCCACTGGCGACGAATGGTCAGCTAAACGTTTAATAGACCCTCCTATACCGTCAGCTGCTTCCTTACCGTGATCAGATTCAAAAAAATTCCAGGTTGAACTTTCAAATCTGTATTGCTTAATCTGTCTCGTCTAACTTTTTCT